>JAQQSZ010007635.1:0-13256 GCA_028646595.1 Phalanger gymnotis | reverse complement strand
TAATTCAAACTCTTGTGAAAATCAATGCTGAAAACTAAATATATTAAATAAATTAAATTTAAAAAAATAAAAACTAAAAAATAAAAAAAGTACCCATTTTCCCACAGTTCCTCCAACATTTACCATTCTCCTCTGTTGGTTGTCTTCTTTGCCGGTCTAATAGGTATTAGATGGAACTTTAAAGTTGCTTTCATTTGTACTTTTCAAATTATTAATGATTTAGAACAGTTTTTCATATGTTGATAGCTCGATAGCTTGAATTTCTTCATTTTTCCTGACTTTATATCTTTTGACCATTTATCTATTGGGGAGTGGTTCTTAGCTTTATAAATTTGAATCAGTGCCTTGTATATCTTAGACGTGAGATTTTTATTGGTGATTTCCCCCCACCTCAGGTACCTGTTTCTCTTCTAATTTTACTATATTAGGTGTGTTTGTATAAAAACAATTGTATAATTTTATAAAATTAAAATTGTCCATGTTATCTTGTATAATCCTCTCTATCACTTATTTAGGTATGAACTAGATCTGAAAGATAATTTCTTTCCTGCTCTTGTAAGGGTAACTCTTGATAAATTCAGGACATTCACATTACTGTTACACTGTAAATCATTAAGTTTGCCTTTTATCACTGGTAAAATTCTAGGTGGTTTTATAACAATCGAGTAAGGGAAGCAATAACAGCAAAACTTAGCATGGCTTCATCAAGTGTGGGTCATACCAGATTAACTTCATTGACTCAATAGAGTAATAGTGTCGATAGACTGGTAAAATAGAAGGATGTTCAAGTATAGTTAGATTTTTCAAAAAGCTGTGACAGTCTTTCATGTTGTTTTTGAGGACAACATGGAGAGATGTGGGCTGGGTGGATTCAGAAGTATATGAATCATTAATGAGTCAATGTCAACTTTGAGGGAGGAAATCTGATGCCCTATAAATCTGTCATGTCCTTGAGCTATTTACATTTTTAATCAGCTATTTGAATGAAGTCATACGTGGAATACTTATCACATTTGCAAATGACATAAAACTGGGAAAGATAGCTAATACATCAGAAAACAGAAATAAGATCCAGAAAAATCTTGACAGTCCAGGATGATCAGCTGAGTCTTGGTTGGCTTTTATTTTTTTGCATGTGGGGGGAAAGTTGGGAGTGAAATTTCTGTTTATTTGTTCGTTTTTTGCAGCATTTGAAAGGGCCACCTCACTCCTTCCATTCTTCTCACTGTGACATCTTGGATCAGTCTCCCTCTCCCAGCTGAATCCAGTATGATATTTAATAGGGATATACACCAAATCCTAGCCTTGGGTTGCAAATATGAACTTCATAGGTATAGATAGGATCAGAGAAGTATAACTAAATAATTTGCATGGAAGAGATCCAGAATTTGTAGGGACTCCCAAACTCAATGTAAATCAATAGTGTGACATACTGCCAAAAATCCTAATGCAATCCTAATCTGCACCAAGAAGTATGGCAGGTGCCTAGAATTAGGAATTTGATTGTCTTTGATCAGTTGAAGTAACTGAGTACACTTAGCCTATAAAGGGGTCTTGGAGGGTTTAGTGAGAAAAGAGGGTTGTCATTGAAGGACATCAGAGCTATATTCAAGTATTTTAAACTGACTTGTGGCAGAGATTAGAGTCATTCTGCTTGATTGCAGAGGGCAAACCTAGGAACAAATTGGATGGATATTTAAAAGAGACATTCCCTTAATGAGACAGTAACAACTCTCTACCACTTACAACTGTCCAAAATTGAAATGGGCTGATTCATAAAGTAGTGAGTTCTCCCTCACTGGAGACTGGATAACCACTTGAAGATATTGTGCAAGGGATTCCTGAGCATATATCAGTTGGGCTGCATGGCCCTGAGGTCCCAACCTTGAGATTCTCTGATTGAGAGGGCTATGATTGGCAGGGCATAGAGGATCAACACTCATTATTTACAATTTTCATCCCTTGCAACTCATATTAAAATCGTCCATTTTAACTACTTTACTAATGGAATGCTCTAAACCATAGTTTCTTGAGAAATCACAAAATGGATATCCAAGAACCTGGGAACATTTTTAAAAGATGCACAATGAGAATATGATACAAAGTTGTTTTTTTGTTTGTTTAAAGTGTTTTCCCCCCTTATATGTAGCATTAATGCATTTAAATGACAAAAGATGGTCATTCACATTCACAGCCATGCTATGCACAAAAACAAAGTTCTCTGACTTGGCTTGCAAATAAGAAACATGATCATTCACTGAAATAGAATGGGAATGTTTGACCACTAGATGGTACTCTGATGTAGTTATTAAATTCCACATTGATTTAAATTTAATTTTGACTTTTTTTTTTGCCAAAGCACAAGTCGATACATTCATGACATTCTCATTACTGTTAACAAATTTTTCCATAATTTTAATTTGTTATATCTATCCCCATGATGTCAGAATCATAATATTTGATTTACAGTGACAAATCATTCTTTAGGCAAAATAAAATAAAATACGTGCTTTTTAGAAAGATGTTAATTCCTCATTTTCTTTCATGATCAATTGCAAGGAATATGATATTGGTCAAACAATGCAAATAATTTTTGAAGTCAACTAAAGAATTCGCAAAAATGCTAACACTGAAAAGCCTTAAGAATTCACCTTTTTTAATGATATATTTATTTGAGAGCTACAACCTTGTCATCCCCAGATCCTGCATATAAAGAACGTTTTTGGTAGACTGTGGATTTTATATTTTTAAGCATAATTCAAGAAAAAATCATATAGGTAATACCCTATGTAACCAAATAATTTCGTTTCCCAGCTGGTCTTTCAGTTGCATTAGGGTGAGTTTACAATCACCTGAAAGAACCAAGTGGAATATCCTCTTAGCACCTATCAGTACTTTTTTTTCACTATTAGCAGCAGTTGAGGAAACATTTGAGTTCCCAAAGATTAATTCAATGTTCATTATAGCTTCCAGAGACACAACAGACAAATCAGTTTATTAAGTGAGGAAACAGGAGACAATCACTAGTGGAAAGTTTGCTATTTTTTTCAATGAGTTTGCTACTATATTGACTATATACTATTGACTATGTATCATTGACTATACACTACAGAGTATATAAAAGCAGATATTTATTAACTTGGGGGTGGGAGGGGAAAAAACAAAGATTTACAATGCATTGTTATATTTTTGATAGACTGCAAATTCCTTGTGCTACTGAATTTTGTCTTTTTTTTTTTTAATGGAGTAGATGCCTCTCCCAAACCTATAGGACCAATGAATACTGCAGGGCATGTCAGTTTCTGTGCTATAAACGCTAGATTTATGATACTCAGGCTATAACACATGAGCACAGCTTCTGGGGCGTTTTATCTACACTTTGTTTTAGTGCATATGGGTGGGTGAGGGTGTGGATGTGTGTATGTGCAACAGAGGGCACTAGGTACCAGTCAGCCTGTCTTTTCCTTTCTTTTAGGTCCTCAGAAAAGCTGGTTGCCAATCAGTCCTTAACTCTTCCTCCCGAATGGGTGAATGAGTGGTTCCAGGGCTCCAGTCTGTTGAGAAGTTTGTGTTTCCCCTAATCATGTTCACGTGCCCCCCACCTACACACATTTTGTTCCTTTTTGCTATCTCACTGAGTCACCTCTATCAATGGCATGACTTAAGAAAAGCATTTAACCCAAATGATGTAATTAAACATAAACATGTTAATATGAACACTATAGCTATAAGTATCACAAACTGTGACTTTCATTTTCTAGAAGAAAACTTCATTTGGGTTACTATATATTTTCCTAAGCTCTAATGCCACCTTATCACCCATGGTCTGGGTCATAAGACAGTAGGGAATCAGTATTGTGTTAACTACCTCTAGGATCACAGCCAAACTGGAACAGCTTATATATCATTGACTCCAGGCTAATAGACAGTGTTGTAGAAACTCCAGGTACCTCTGCTGTTTACAGCTACGTGGGCAAACATGATTACAAGGGTTCTATTATTCCTACTTCCGATTGACTGAAATGCCCCCACCCCCATTACACACACACACACACACACACACACACACACACACACACACAAATGGAGTGTAGGTAAAATGCTCCAGAGGCTATGCTTATACGTTGTAACCTGAAAATCTAGTGTTCACAGCAGTGGCACAGAGACTGAGGTGGACTCCAGTATCTACTGGCTGTGTAGGAATGGGAGATGGAGGATGGCGACATCCTTCCTTCCCCTTCCCTTTCTAAACTTGTGCCATCTCCATCTATTGATACTGTCTTTGGTCCCCTATCCCTCCAGACTCTATGAAACTGGGGACACAAATGAAGCCATGTCAGACCGTGGATGTATTGGTGGAGAGGCCAGAAGGGCCCACTAAATTTATTAGACAAAATACTATTATCTGGCCCTTTTGCTCTACGATTCAGTGCAAGGAAGATTTCCCTTACTGCCAAATAGGCCAAAATCACCTCAGATCTGACAGTCTGGGGCCTAGTTGCTGATCCAGGATGTCAATGTCTGGACACAGATATAAAGATCTTTTAGAAAAAACTAAATTTAAAACTTTGGCACAGTGCCCTAACCAAGAAGAAATACATGGCTTATTTTCGGTCAGGTCAGGAAACGTGAGCAACCCTTTAATAATAACAATGGTGATTGACTGATGGTGATAGCTGACATATATAGAGTGTCTTCAAAATTAGCAAAGAGCTTTCCATACACCATCTCTTTAGACTCCCATAAGGTGAGTCACAGTGACCCAGTAAGTCCGTCAGCATTTATTAAGCTCTTACTATGTGCCAGACACTGTGCTAAGTGGTGGGAATTACCCTCCCCACCCCCAAAAGGGCAAAAAAACAATCTCTGCCCTCAAGGAATTCTCATTCCAATGGGGGAGGTATGAATGAATAAATGGAAGTCATTTATTATTATTAAATACTTACTCTGTGCAAAGCACTGTGCTAAGCAAGAGAGACAGGAATAGAAAAGTAACACAATCGCTGCTCTTAAGGTTGTTATTTGGTCATTTTCAATCATATTTGGTCATTTTCAAACTTCGTGACCCCATTTGGGAATTTCTTGGTAGAGATACTGGAGTGGTTTGCCATTTCCTTCTCTGGCTCATTTTACAGATGAGGAGAGGAGGCAAACAGGATTAATAACTTGCCCAGGGTCACATAGCTAATAAGTGTATGCAGTATTCTATCCTCTGTGCCACCCAGCTGCTCCTATTCTAATGGGGGAGATCAGACAGAGAGAAGGTTTCAGGTAGAAGTCACCTGGAAGGTCTCAAAATCCTTAGGGTACAGTGGCAAAGCAGTGGATAACGCATCTTTTGTAAAGTCATTTGGATAAAATCATATACAATTCTAACATTAAACCTCTCATTAGTAGTAGTAGTTAATAGTAGTTGACTTCTCTGGGCTATATGCCCTCATAAGCAGTCACTAGGCCCATCTCCACAGGGCTGTTTCCTGGGATTATGGCTTGGGCCCAGATAGAAGTAGGAGCCTTGGTCTGGAGGGCCCTGCTGCTCAGAGTCCTGAGCTATCTCTATCAAGGGCTGAAGGGAGGGACGTCTGGGGTGATGGAGGTAGCTTGGGGCTCTAGCACAGCTTCCCTCCATTTATTCCCCCAGGGTACCTCGCTGCTTCAACTAGCTGACTTATCTAACCCATAGACGGCAGTTGGTATTATGTATGTACATAAAGATACGTGGAAATTAAGGATAAATAGATGATAGATGGAGGATAATCTCAGAGGGGAAGGATGAACTCACTTCTGGGGGAGAAGGTGGGGTTCTAAGTCAGGGCTTCTTAAAATTTTTCCTCTCGAGACCCCTTCAGAGCTTCTTAAACGGTGGGTCGAGACCCCATACCTTGGTGACTCTTGAAGGAATCTAGGAAAACTAAGAGACAAATATGAGAGCACCATGGATTCCAGGCAAGGGCAAGGCACAGAGGCGGTATATGGCGTGTTGCGTTCAAGTGATAGCAAGTAAGCCACTGAAGCAGACACAGATTATAAGTGACTTGCCTAAGGTCATGCAGCTCATAAGTGTCATAGCCAGACTTGACTTCAGGTCTTCCTGATTCCAGGTCCAGTTCTCTACCACATTACCCAGATGCCTCTGGTGAAGCATGTGTGGAGAAGAGCAAAATATTAGATGACTGAAAAAAAAAATTACCAAGGGGCTAGATTAAGAATAGCTTTAAATGTCACAGAGAAGAGTTTATATTTGATTCTGGAGGTAACAGGGAGAGGAAAGGAGCTCATTGAGCTAGGGGTGGGGCATGAAATGGTCAAACATGCTTTAGAAAAATCAAATTGGCAGCTAAATGGAAAATGGATTGGAGAAGGGAGAAGCAGAGAAATCAGTTAAAAAGTGAATGCAATAGCCCAGGTAAGAGGTGATGAAGGCCCTACATGAGTGGAGAATAGGGGGAGTATGTAAGAAATGTTGTGAAGGTCAAAATGACAAGATAGTAGGCAGCTAGGTGGCACAGGGGATAGAGCATAGGATCTGGAATCAGGAAGACTCGAGTTCAAATTCAGCTTCAAACAATTGCTAGCTGACCCTGAGCAAATCACTTAATCTCTGTTTGCCTCAGTTTCCTTATCTGTAAAATGAGGATAATAATAGCACCTACCTCCCAGGGTTGTTGTGGGAATCAAATGAGATAATAACCATAAAGCACTTAGCACGATGCCTGGCACAGAGTGAGCACTATAAAGTTATTATTTTTATTACAGATGAAGAAATACTAAATGTGAGAAAGTGGTCGCACCTAAGGATCGAAAGCCCTTGGGAAGGCGGCTGGTGTGGCATGAGGATAGTGCCATGACATAGCAGGCAGAGAATCTCATGAAGTGGGCTTTAGCAGGTATTTGAACTCTCATGACCCAGATCATATAACTCTAGTTTGGAACAGAGCTTAGGTGTCTAGGTTTCTCAAGCAAGAGCTGCCTGGGCAGGCCTGAGGCCTAACCAAGGTTTCCATTTCAGCTATGATTGCCTTCCTTGGGAGGAGGCTGGAAGGGAGTCTCACTGAGAACGAGGAGCTACAGGAGGCCTTAATTTAGGAATGACTGACCAGTCAGCTCCATTTTTATGATTACCATGGTCATGTAGACCTACCCAGCACATACTTCCCATACAAATGAATTTATGCATTAAATGAGAAAGAGACATATGAAAATATATCTGAGCAAATGTTAAATAGGAGTTCATCCTACCCTCCCAGTTACCAGGAGGATCATCTCTCTTTTAGGTTCTTAAGAAGAGAGGTATATTGAGTGACAGGATCTGGTACTGGAAGGGAGCTGCAGTTATTCTTTCCACGTAACGGGGATTAGGGGTGTGGCAACCCCACGATCTGGAAAATCCACATAAATTTTTTGGCCCTCCCTTTGTACCAAAGAAGTCTGAATTTTTTCTTTTTCTTTTATGGGGTGTTTACAGCACTTTATTGTAAAATTTCAGTTAAGTATTTGGTCATAAGCTCTGGGTCATCTGCTGGCTTTCAAGTGTCATCTGCAGATTCCACAAAACTCCCCCTAAATTCCCATTTAATTTCTTATACCATCCCTCAATATATCGGAACTGCAAAGTCACAATGTGGAAGGGATAATTGTAGAGTCCTTCTTGTCCAACCCCCTTCATTTTACAGATGAGGAAACAGGCCAAGAAAATTTAAGTGACTCGACCAAGGTTACACAGTAGTAAGAATTAGAGAAGGGATTTGAACCTAGGTCTAGAACCATTGCTTTTTCTACTGCACCATGCTGCCTTCTTACATCAATTACCAAAGCTCAATTGAGATGACTATCCATAACTGCCACCCACTTCCACTGCAGTGGTGCTAGGTGGCACAGTGGGTAAGGCTCTGGACCTGGAGTCAGGAAGAACAGGGTTCAAATCCAGCCTCAGACATTTACTATGCATGTAAACTTGGGCAAATCACTTAACTTCTGTTTGCCTTAGTTTCCTCAACTGTAAAATGGGGGAAATAACAGCAGCTATGGTTCAGAGTTATTGTGAAGATCAAAGGAGATAATATTTATAAAGTCCTCAGCACAGTACCCAGCATATAGGTGTTAAATAGTCATTCCCTTCCCTCACTGATCACAGATATTTTGGCTGGAGTTAGAGGATGCAGATCTACACTTAGCTTGATTTATGACCGGCATATAACTTCCTCAGAATCGGGGCAGGGGATAAGTAGAAGATCATTCAAAAATAGGTTTGGATCTCATGAGTTTATACAGCAAACCAGAAAAGTTTATTTCACCAGCACCAAGAATCCTTCAGAAGATTTATGCTGGGTCTAAGTGGATTTCAGAGGGACCGGTGATATGTATGGGTCACACAAGTCAAGAACAACGCTGACTGAGGAAAATCTGGCTCTCTCAGCAAACATTAATGCGGGTACAAGAGCAGAGAAATCAAGAGCAGACTAAAAGAAAATAAAAGCCCCGTGTTGTGAGAGCCCCCTTACCTTAGCTGATGAGTATGTTCTTCAATATACAGGTTCTCCCATGTTTTCATCAATAGATTCTTGGCCCTGTTCGTGATCAGCCAACAGGTAAACCCAGTATTTATGTACCAGGATCATCAAGGAGCTATAGTATTTACCCAATTTTTCATGCTTTTGTGCCTCAAAACTATGGATTTCCTCAGATTCTCAAAGCAGCAATGAAACTGACCCTACCCATCCTTTGTGGGCAGGAATAGTGGATGAGTATGAAACATAGGAAATCTTAGATTGTTGACAGAAGCTGAGTCATTGATATTATTTAAGTAAGTGCAAGGAGCATATCCTAGAGGACATACTAATAATAGCTAGCACTTATGTAGTGCTTTAAGGTTGGGAAAACATTTTTAGAAATATTTTATTTTACCCTTGCGATATCCTGTGAGGTAGGTGTTGTTATTACCCCCATCTTACAGATGAGGAAACTGAATCAGACAGAGGTTATAAGTGACTTACCCAAGGTCATGCAGATCATAAGGGTCTGAGGCCAGATTTGACCTCAGGTCTTCCTGATTCCAGGTCCAGTGCTCTGTCTAACACACTACCTAGCTGCTTCTAGAGAATAAATTTAAAGCTAAACGGGATTAGAAGTCAACTGACCCAAATCCTTCATTTTCATGGGAAGGAAACTGAGGGCTAAAGTGGTTGTTACTTGCCAAGGGCCACATGGCAAACATGTTACAGAGCTAGGATTTTAACTCAGATCCAGAGACTCCAAGTTCATCATATTTTTCACTGCACCATAAGCCTTTCCCAAATTAAGGACTTTTATCAGTCCTCCAGGGAGACACCAACTATCTTCCTTGACCAAAAGAAAGGAAGGTGAGGTTGAGAGAGAAACTGGAGGCAGGAGATACCAAGGTCAGCACCTTGGCCAAAGGGAGCAGAGGAGGGAGCTTGGGCTTCCTTTGTCAGAACCAAGAACTGGGGAAAGCTTGGGGTCAGTCTCACTTGTGATATATTACAAAGCCATTGTAATCATGTAGGTGTAGCCTCTCTTTGGGACATTTAAAACAAGGGCAGATCAGTGCCTCTCGCTGACTGCTATTTTGAAGACTTTGGGCTGTTTTGCTTGTTCCCAGAAATCCAGGTAATTCTCTAGAATTGAAGAAGAGTGTGAGTACATGACTTGAGATTCCTGGGGAACTTCACTAAGTAGGCATATTTCTCTATGTATTCTGATCTGTGGGAAGGTAGCCCAGAGATCAGTGTGGGTTGTCTATATTTTCTTTCCTCTGTGTATCTATGTTTTATGACTATGAGTAGTACCTTTCAGGCAGAAGAGGCAGCAGGGTAGGCGGTGCCAGAACAGATGAGATTGTGATAAAAAGGCCTTTTGAAACTGTTTAGGCCACCTTCCTCCATCACCAATTGTCTGAGACTTTGACCCAAACATCATGAGATTAATGTGTGGTAGAAACCTAGTTCCCAACAATGAACACAATGAATCTATTCCACCTAGAACTTTCATTATTCTTGGACACTGTCATTTTCATCGATTGCCTAAAAATTAATAAAACTCAACCAGCAGAGGTGATACAAAGAATGTGTATTCTAGTCTCAACTGTCTTTTACATTTTTTTTATCAATATTCACCATAATACCCTTGCTGACTCTGATTATGTAATCCTTAGGGATTTCAGCAGATATTCACATTTTCATTATATCGCAGAGAAAATCACTGTCCAGGAGAGAGCAAGTATCATAAGCAAAGGGCAAACATTTGTGATCAGGGCTGAATTGTTAGAAAAGTATGTAGGTTCTCAAAATTTGTACTTTAAAAAGGAGAGAGGGGATATTTCATAATTAACACACTTTCCTAGAAAACGATTCTCGGCACTTACATTTTTAAATAAAATAATTACTATTTTCAGCAAAGTAAGACATGACTGAAAGCAAGACAAACTACAGACTTGTAAAATTCCTGATGTTACTCTCTGAAGACCAAAGGGGTAATCCAAAATCAGGGTCAAGACTGGCAAAGTTGTTCACAAAGACATGTAAGATAATAACAATCATGACAGCGATAATAGATATGTATGTAGCACTTAACACATTATCTCATTTGTGCCTCACAACAAGCCTGTAAGGTAGGTAATATAACCCTCATTTTACAGATAAGGATACTGAAGCCCAAAGGGGTTCAATGACTTGTGCACAGTTATGCATTAGTTTAGTGTCAGAGACAGAATTTGATTTGTCAGAGTCACGTTTTCTTTTATCTATTACTCTATTCTGCCTATCATAGATGAGATGGAAAGTTAACAAATGCACCAAGGGAAGCCAGGATCAAAAGCCAATAGAGGTGTTAAAGTCAACAATATAAAGACACAGAAGGAAGTTCTCAGATGGGGCAAACAACCATTAAAGGCACAATTCAGGGTGGGACATGAAGACCAAGTACAGACCCCCCACACTGTCCTTACTTGAGGCCTTCAAGGTCTACACCAGTTGTCCACTAGGGTATATCCCTGCCTTCACTGCCTGGGGCCATGCCCAAATATTGTCCCTTCTTCTCAGAGCTGGGAGAGGTGAAACATTTCTTACTGAGACAGGACTTGTGAGAGGTAAGGATATGAGCAAGAATGTAACTTGGGGAACATCCACGGTTAGTGGGTGGGATGTGAAAGAAGATCCAGCCAAAAAGGCTGAGGAGGAGCAGTCAGACAGGCAGGAGAATTAAGAGAGCAATGTTACATAAGCCCAAAGAGGAGAGTGAGTATCTAGGGAAAAGAAGGTAATCAACAGTGTCAAATGTTGCATAGATGTGATTAAGGATGAATTTTGAGAAAGGGCCATTAGATTGGACAATTTAAGGGACTATTAATAACTCTGGAGAGAGAAATGTAAATTGAATGTGGAAGCCAGATTGCAGAGGGTTTGGAAGAGAGGGTGAGGAGAGGAAGTGGAGATGATGAACACAGGTAGCTTTTTTCAAGGAGTTTAACTGAAAAAAGGAGAAATATAGGATGATCGTTAGGAGGGATGGTGGGATCTAGGGGGAGTTAGTTAAAGATGGTGGGAGACTTCAGTGTGTTTCCCGCCCTTGAATGTGAGAGAGCAGGGAAAGAAATAGTTGAGAGTAGCTGTCCTTAGGACTGAGAAGGGCCACCACTTCATCAGAGATTTCAGTAAAGGGGAGATAGTGAGAAATGATGCAGAAGAGGTAGCTCCCAGTGAATGATTTTGATCAGCCTGAGTGGGGGATACCCCACCCAAGAACTATCCCTAGAGGGCCATGCAAATGAGTGAGAATTTATGGGGAGGATACCTCTTAAGGAAATAAGTACTTGGAGATTTTGTCACGGTGCCTGATTTCTGGGCCAATCTATAAGCATCATGAATTTGGGTCCAGCTGCCCTTAAATATTTATGAAAGTGATATGTGGAAACTTGTGAATGAACCAATTAGGCTTTGGGGATGGCCCATTACTGAGTTCTTTTTTTTTTTCACATGATGCATTAGCCTTTTTCTTTAAATCCCTGTATCTTCATGAAAGACTCATTGTGATTATCCCTTTTGTGTTCCATATCAGTTCTCAGCAGATTGGAAATTTTACTGGCATTGATTTACTGTTATCTTGCCTTCTCTGTGTGTGGGTGAGGAGATGTTACAATGGATTTCCTCCTGGTGATTGCCAAGTGATTAAGGTTAGAAAGGAGGAATGAATACTTAGCTTGATTACCCCATAAACACTGTGGTTAGGTAGGGGAATAGGGAGGGAGAGAGGAAGTGTAGGAAGGGATAGAAGGAAGGTACCAGATCTTTCTATAACTTAAGATCATGGGATCATAGCTATTAGAGCTGGAAGAGATTTTAGAGGTCATCTTGTCCACCCCGCTCATTTTAAAGATGAGGAAACAGGCCCAGAGAAGTTCAGCAACTTTTCCCAAGGTTATATAGGTGGCAAGCAGCAAGACTGTATTTCAATTCCCGATTAATGGAGTCTAAATCCAGTGATCTTTCCATTAAGCCATGCTTGTCTTTAGTTATTTAGTTATATAGGCTATTAACTATCTTTATTAATTCTACAATGCTTAAGGTTTACAAAGTGATTTCCCCACCACAACTTGGTGAGATAAGGAGTGCCAGGATCAGAGCAATCCCGATTTTATAGATTGGGATACTGGAGCCCAGAGACACAAAGTCACTTGCCCAGAGCTAAAATGCTAGGAAAACAAACTCACCTCTGCAATATGATCAAAGTATGACTTTGGTGAAGTATTTTCAACATTTAAAGTATTTTATTAAGCAGAATATATACAGTCAGCACACCAAAACAGTTTATGATAACTTTCTATACTAACATAGTTCCTTATTTGTGAATTGTGAAATGCTGAGTAAATTATGGCTCCATTAACCCTGTTAAAACTAATTACCCTCATTTTCCAATGGTATAAACTAGTTGCAGCATTTGAATGACTTATGCAAGATAATATAGGTAAAAATACATATACATAGGGGGGCGGAGCCAAGATGGCGGCTGGAAAGCAGGGACTACCGTGAGCTCCCCACCAAGTTCCTCCAAAAACCTATAAAAAATGGCTCTGAACCAATTCTAGAACTGCAGAACCCGCAAAGTTGCAGAGGGAAGCAGCGCTCCAGCCCAGGACAGCCTGGATGGTCTCTGGGTAAGGTCTGTCCCCCACGGAGCTGGGAGCTGAGGGAAGCAGAGCTGAGCCGAGCAGAGCCCATTGTGGGCAGCGCGACCAACCAGAC
>JAQQSZ010007634.1:0-13256 GCA_028646595.1 Phalanger gymnotis | reverse complement strand
GAAGGAAGGAAAATGTTAACAATTTAAAATTTTAGACAATTTTTGTTGCTGAAACAGGATACTTCATCTTCCAACTCTGTACTTTGCAATGATATCTTTTGTCTGGAATGAATTCCCTCCTAAGCACAGATACTTAGAATCTTTTGTCCCCTTCCAAACCCAGCTAAAGTGAGCACCATAATAGGTGAAAACTTTGCTCATCCTCTTGACCAGTAGTGCTCACACTTAGTATTTATCATGTTTTTATTTTCAACACCTTTATGTACATCCACATTATCTCCTCAATAAAACGTTAGTTGCTTGAGGTCAGGGGCTTTTTCTATTTTTTTTTAAATTATTCTCAATGTCTGGTATAAAGGCCATCATGATATTAAACATTTAAAAACTGCTTGCTGAATTCATTGAAAAAATTCCTAAATGTCTAATATATGCCAAGCACTGAACTAAATTGATTGATTCATTGCTTTTGGTTTGCTTTACTTACTCCAAGGTTAATTAATTTTTCAGTAGTCACACACATAGTATATGTAGGAGGCAGGCCTTGAAGTCATGGAGGCTGGATTTGAACTCTGGTCTTCTTGATTCCAGTCCTGGTGCTCTAGCAACTGCACAATCTAGCTGACGCATACACACATATACATATACATTATGTGCACATACATAGATACACGCAGATATATGTTTGTGTGTATACGTATATAAATTAACTTTCACATATATAGTCTTCAGATTATAATTGTGTTCATGCATGTATGTATATATTTGCATGTATGTATGCATGCATGCATAAAGTTTATATATATATATATATATAGCTGTAATATCTATTTATACTACACAGAGTGAGGGGGGTAGTATGGTACAGTGGGGAAAATACTGGAATTGTAGTTTGTTGGTGGGGGTAGATTCAAATCCTGACTCTGTTCCTTCCTTCTGATGTGATTTTGAGTTTTTCCACATCGCTGGGCTGATATGTGGTGCAGTAGATAGAGTCTTGGACTTGGAGGCAGGAAGACCTGAGTTAACATCCTGCCTCAGACATTCCTAAGTGTAGGTCTTAGATGAGTTCAGACTAAAGGAAGACTATGTACTATGCCAATTCTAACGCTGTAATCCATTTACAGGATCTACAATGGACAAAAAAAAAATTAAAACATTCAGCTCAACACAATCCTTAGAAGGGAGAGAGGCTATATGATAGTATTTCCATTGCAAAGGTGGTACAAATGAAGTTTGAAGGGTAGAATAAATTTATCCAAATTCATACAATTTGTAACTTCTAAAATGACCATTCAGACCCATACAAGAACTTCTGGCTCATTGTTCATTATCCCCAAATGCTGCCTAGCTTTTGGACTAATCAATAGTCAGAGGATGTAGAGAATCAAATCTTAATTTGATATTAAAAAAACAAAGGAACAAATGAAGAAACAACAACACCAATGAAACCTTAAAGCAACAAAGTAGCTGTAGGTGATCCGGGCTGTCCGTGGAGGCTTCCAAGCAAAGGCAGAAGGCTCATCACTTATAAATTGTATACTCCTAGGCATACTCTGGAGAGTTTGCATGGACAATGTGACTCCAGAGGTCCCTTCCAATTCTGACATACTGCGATGGTGTGATTGAATATGATTATCTTTAGCAATAACAGTAGCAGTGATAATCTGGTCACATTTCTATACCACTTTAAGATTTCCAAAGTGATATATAGCAATAAATGAATGAATGACAGAAGTGCTCAGGATGGCAGGGCAGCTTATTGCATCCTTGAAGAGTTAACATGTGATGTGAATTATAATCTATAAGATGTGAATTTCTTCTCCCTAAGGAAACTTCTTGTTATATTCAAGGGCAAAAGTCTAGACAAGTATAGAATTATCATAGGACTGAGAGATGGAAGCCAACTTAGAGATCATACTGTCTGATCCCTTTGGTTTCTGGAAAAGAAAACTGAGAACTAGAGAGAAGTAATTGACATGATGTTCACAATCCTCTCCTTCTAGGTTCATGGGCTTAGATTTTAAACTGGATCCAGAAGTCATCTAGCCCAGTACCCTCACTTACAGACAATAAAACCAAAGTCCAGCAAAGTGAAAGTATTTGCCTAAGATCACAAAGGTAAGGACACGGGACATTTGAATTCAGTTCTTACCAGAGCAAATATACTTTGCAATTATCACTATTGTCTGGGTCACAGAGTGGTCACACAGTCAGTTGATGTCAGAGGCAGGACTTGTAACAGAGGTGAAAGATCTTAGACTTATGATTCAAAACTATGGCTTCTGGCTCTAAATAAAAATATAAATATATCTGAAATAAATATGTATGTATACATATACACATATGTATAATTTGAACATGTAATATATACAATCTGAATAAATTTGCATTCAGACAAATACATAAGAGTATATATATATATATTGTGCTTAGTATAATATGTCATAAAACTATACTATAATGATACAATAATTTATAATAGACTAATAGTATTTAACATACACCATATAGTATATACTATGTAATCATGTGTTTCATAGTGCAACACATTCAGATTATTATAATAAATTCTAACATATGATATGTGGTATATGATTCTATATGTTACCATATAATACTATCTTTTCTCTCTCTGTCACTCTCTCACACACACATACTATAATATTATATTCATACATATATTTAAATATAGCTATATGGTAATTTCAAAGACATTTCCACTCCAAATGTTCACATGGAGTATTTGTGTCTGACCTGTGGTAGAGCATTCCAAGATCATATTGCTCTCATCAGCCACCATTAGACACTGGTACCTTGACGCCAACATGCTGATTTCATTTTAGGCCTCTTCAAACATGAAAGACTTCAATCATCCAAGCAATCGACCATAAAGTAATATATGTTTGTATGTATGTTCATGTATGTGCGTGTGTATGTACACACATATACATATAACACATGCATGCATATATGTATATGTATATATGTATGTATAATTGCTTACTTGCTTATATATCATCTCAATTGGATGTGAGGTTTTAAGGGCAAAGACTATACTTTTGTCTTTATTTGCATACTCATAATTTAACACAGTGCTCAGTGAGAACTTAACTTAAACAATAATTGTTTATGAATTGACATTCTGAGTTCCAAGGTCATCTAGCCAACCACTACAATAAATATGAATGGTCTTTATTACTTCTGAATGGACAATGGTCTCCTAGCCTAAGTTATGGAAGGATTGTGACACATGTGAAAGATTGAGAAATATTAAACTTTATGGTTACAATATCTTGTAATCAAGGTACTTTCATGTTATTCCTTGCCTTTGGTCTTTGAAGAACATAGTGCCCATATCAGCATACCCATTTTATGAATGAGAACATTAAGCTTAAAAAGAGTAGCTTACTTTCTTTTTTTTTTTTTTTTTGCTTTTTGGCAGGGCAATTGGGGTTAAGTGACTTGGCCAAGGTCACACAGCTGGTACATGTGCCGAGTGTCTGAGGCCAGATTGGAACTCAGGTCCTCCTGACTCAAGGGCCAGTGCTCTACTCACTGCGCCACCTAGCTGCCCAGTAGCTTACTTTCTCAAGTTTGCTCAGTAAGTTAGTGATTGAACAGTAATAAGAACACAGGTGACCAACATCCTTTCCATTAGGAAAGTTGCTTTGGGAGTTACCGAAGCTCTGAATCCAATGCAATCCAAGGTTCATCTGGTTTAAATGTTAATGCCTCAAGTTCATACAGCTCTTCAATGAATTTGGGATGACCATGTCCAAAGACTTCATCACAAGGATTGTGTGCCTGTGAAAAGTCTCTTTATACTTATCTAAGTTGATACTTGTCAACAAACAGAGTTACTGGGGCTATGGCTTTCCTGATTTGTAGTCTACCATGTTTGAATTCAGTTGCCATGACTCTTAAGGAGTCATGCAATCTTAAGGTAAACGAATATGTCTTTTAGCCCTAATATTATTTTTCTAGTAATACCATGTGATAGCAAAACATGAGACAACATAAACTCCAAAATTTCAAAAGGCTTAGTAGCTACAACAGTGATGGAGAGATTTGTGGTGGTTATTATCAAGATACAGTCAAACATCATGCATAATATGGCACAAAAGTAACCAGCCAGGTGGCAAAGCCAAGATGGAAAAGTGGTAGGAAGCATTATGGCCAAACTTTCCCTCACCAATCCTATTAGACTAAATACTAATTGGAAAATCCAGAAAAAAGTCACAGCAAATCATTTGTCCAGATCAAATGAGTATAGTAACTTAGTGTTTGATAAACCCAAAGACTCTAACCTCTGGGATAAGACCTCACTATTTGACAAAAGCTGCTGGGAAAACTGGAAAACAATAGCGCACAAAGTATAGACTAACCTCTTACACCATATTCCAAAATAAGGTCAAAATGAGTACATGCTTTAGACATAAAAGAACAAGGAATAATTTACCTTTAGATATATGGAGAAGGGAAGAATTTATGACCAAACTAGATATAGAGAGCATTACAAAATGCAAAATGGATAATTTTAATTATATTA
Organism: Phalanger gymnotis; assembly: GCA_028646595.1. Lineage (NCBI taxonomy): Eukaryota > Metazoa > Chordata > Mammalia > Diprotodontia > Phalangeridae > Phalanger > Phalanger gymnotis. The sequence continues at coordinate 8,707 of JAQQSZ010007634.1, read as the reverse complement.
ACTTAATTTTTTTTGCACAAACCAAACCAATGAAACCGAGATTAGAGGGAAAGCAGGAAACCGGAAAAAATATTTAAAGCAAGTATCATGCATTAAAGTCTCATTTCTCAAATATATAAAGAACTGAGACAAATATATAAGAAAGCCATTCTCTAATTCATAGATGGTCAAAAGATATGAACTGGCAGTTTTCAGATGAGGAAACCAAAGCTATCTATAGTAATATGAGGAAATGCTCTAAATCACAATTGATCAGAGAAAGGCAAATTAAGACAACTTTGAGGTACCACCTCACACCAATCCAATTGGCTAATAGGACAGAAAAGGAAAATGACAAATGTTGGAGAGGATTTGGGAAAAATGAGACTAATTCATTCAAAATCATTATTAAAACAATGTTGATGTTACTGTATACAATGTTCTCTTGGTTCTGCTCATTTCACTTTTCATTACATGTGAGTATATCGACGATTGTTCTAAAATCACTGAGCTCATCATTTTTTATAGCAGAGTAGTATTCCATCATGACTATATGCTACAACTTGTTAAGCCATTCTTGACTTGATGGGGATCTCTGCAATTTTCAGTTCTTTGCAATCACAAAGAGAGCTGCTATATACATTTTAGAACATATAAGCTATTTCCTTTTAATTGTCTTTGTCAATAGACCTAATAGAGGTATTGCTAGGGCAAAGGGTATAGGCAGTTTTATAACTCTTTCTGAATAAATACAGATTGCTCTCCAAAATGGTTGAATCAGCTTACGATTCTACCATGAGTGAATTAGTGTTCCAATTTTTCCACATCCCTTCCAACATTTGTTGCTTTCCCCTTCGATCATTTTAGCCAATCTGATAGAAGTAAAATAATATTGCAAGATTGTTTTAGTGTGCATTTCTCTAATCAATAATGATTTAGAGCATCGTATAGGAAAATAAATGATTTAGATTTTTTCATAAGAAAACTACCTATTCATATACTTTGACAATTTACCAATTGAGGAATGACTTATATCTTTATAAATTATCATCATCCTCCTCCTCCTCCTCATCATCATCATCATTATCAATATCGATGACATACTGCATTAATCTCCTTGCTAATACTTTATTGAAATTTTTTATTGCATCAATCATCTTTAGGGAAATTGGTCTATAGTTTTCTTTCTGTGTTTCAGCTTTTCGTGGTTTAAGTAGGAGCACCATATTTGTGTAATAAAATTAATTTGGTAGGACTCCTTTTTTGCCTATTTTTCCAAATAATTTATATTGTATTGGAATTAATTGTTCTTTAAATGTTGGATAGAATTTGCTTTTGAGCCCATCTGACCCTGGGAATATTTTCAAAGGAAGTTTATTAGTGGTTTGTTCAATTTCTTTTTTTTAAGATTGGATTTGCTTAGATTGTCTGATTTATTGGCATATGGTTAGCCAAAATATTTCCTTATGATTAATTCAATTTCTTCTTCATTGGTGTTGAATTCACCTTATTAATTTTTTGATACTAGAAATTTGGTTTTATTATTTCTTTTTTCTAATCAAATTAATCAATGGTTTATCTATTTTATTGTTTTTTTAAATAAAACTAGATTTTATTTTATTTATTAGCTTAATATTTTTCTTACTTTCAATTTTATTAATCCCACCTTTGGTTTTTAGAATTACTAATTTGGTGCTCAAATGGGGATTTTTAATTTGTTCTTTTAATAGTTTTTTTAGTTGCATGCCCAATTCATTGATCTGCTCTTTCTCTAGTTTACTGAAGTAAGAATTTAGGGAAATAAATTTTCCCCTAAGCACTTATTTGGCTGCATCCCATAAACTGAACTGTGGTATGTCATCTCATCATTGTCATTCTCTTAATTGAAATTATTGATTATTTCTATGATTTTTTTCTTTGAGCAACTATGTATTCTTTAGAGGTAGATTATTTAATTTCCAATTCATTTTAATGTATCTTTGCACTGCCCTTTATCAAATGTAATTTTTATTGCATTATGATCTGAAAAGTGTGCATCCTTTCTACATTTGATTTCGTGGCTTACATGTCCTTAATACTTAGTGAGTTTGGATGCATGTGCAATGTGTCACTGAGAAAAAGAAGATGCATTCCTTTCTATCCCCATTCAATTTTCTCCAGAGGTCTTTCATATCTGACTATTTAAAAATTCTATTCATCTTCTTAATGTCTTTCCTGTTATAAATTTTGTGCTTAGGTTTATCTAGTTCTGAGAGAGAAAAGTTGAGGTATTGAATTAATGTTGTTTTGTTGGTGATTTCCTCCCACATTGGCTTAACTCACATAACTTCTCCTTTAAGAATTTAGATGCCAGAGGCAGAGCCAAGGTTGTGAAGCAAAGGCAGAAATATACCTGAACTCTCCCCCAAACCCATCTAAACGACTTTAAGTAATGCCATGAAACAATTCCAGAAGAGGTAGAACCTACAATAGGATGGAATGAAATAATTTTCCAGTCAAAGACAACCAAAAAGTCAAGAGAAAAGGTCTGTCACACAAGGGCAAGAGTGGAGCATAGTGCAGCACAGGGCATACAAGCACAGACACAGCTCTAGTAAACCAGGAGCAGACATTGGGAGCCACTGAATCAGCAGTGGTTGTAGGTGCTTCCAGAGCTCTCTGCCCATGGATATTAAGTGGATTGAACAACTGATAAGAAAAAGATTACAGGGATCCCTTTGCTGGCGCTGGGGGAAGACTCTGATGCTTTGCCCATACTCAGATCCATGTTGCAATCCTGGGTGGCAGTACCAGGGTGAGAAGGAGCACTATTACACCAGAGCTGTGGCTATAGTGGAGCAGGGACCCTTGTCACAATTTCAGGGCAGAAAAGAGTTCTTGTGGTCACTCACAGACAAGAAGACAGGACAGGAGAGTAGTAAACACATCTACTTAAATTATACCACTGTGGAAGAATTGAAAACGTAAAGCTCCCCAGAAGTATCCTTGAAAACAGCTGCCAAAAAACCTTGAAGCTTGAGAAAGTAGACCCTCCACCCTGGAAGCATAGCTCCAGTTTAATGGAGTTAAAAGTCAAGAAATAGACTGGAAAATGAGCAAACAACTGAAAAAATCTGACCATAGAAAATTACTATGGTGACAAGGAAGATGTTCAAACCCTGAGAAGATAACAAAGTCAAAGTTCCTACATCTAGAGCCTCCAAGAAAAGTATGAATTGGTCTCAGGCCATGGAAAGAATCAAAAAGGATTTTGAAAATCACAGTAAGTGAGGTAGAGGAAAAAATGGAGAAGAGAAATGAGAGGAATGTAAAAAATATGAAAAAAATAGTCAACAACTTAGTAAACACACACAGACACACACACACATTCTGAAAAAAATAGGTACTTAAAAAAATCAGAATAGGCTAGATAGTAAAAGTGATATAAAAAAGCCAATGAGGAAAATAATATCTTGAAAAGCAAAATTGGCCAAATGGAAAAGGAGGCCCAAAATATCACTACAGAAAAAAAAAATCCTTACAAAGTAGAACTAACCAAGTGGAAAAGGAGGCACAAAAGCCCACTGAAGAAAATAATTCTTTAAAAAATAGAATTGAGCTCGGCAGCTAGGTGGTGCAGTGAGTAGAGAACCAGCCCTGGAGTCAGGAGGACCTGAGTTCAAATCTGGCCTCAGACACCTGACACATGTACTAGTTGTGTGACCTTGGGTAAGGCACTTAACCCCAATTACCCTGCCCCCCCCAACATAACCCCAAAATAGAATTGAGCAGATGGAAGGTAATGACTATGATAAATCAAGAAACAATTAAACAAAACCAAACACGTGAAAAAAATAGAACACTGTATTATTTCATTGGATAAACAACTGACCTGGAAAATAGATCCAGGAGAGGTAATTAAAAAAAGAACATAATGGGATAACTAAAAACCACGATCCAAAAAAAGAGCGAAATTATCAAAGAAAATTGTCCTGATATTCTAGAACAAGATGGTAAAATGGAAACTGAAAGAATCTAACGATCACCTCCTGAAAGAGATCCCAAAAGGAAAAGTCTCAGAAATATTATGGTCAAATTCCAGAGCTCCCAGGTCAAAGAAGAAATATTGCAAACAGCCAGAAACAATTCAAATATCATGGAGCCACAGTTAGGATAACACAAGACTTAGAAGATTGTACATTAAATAATCAGAAGGTTTGGAATGTACTATTGTGGAGGGAAAAGGAACTAGGATTACAACCAAGAGTCAGCTACCCAGCAAAATTGAGTATAATCCCGTGGTGGTGGTGGGGAACCAGACATTCAATGAAATAGAGAACTTTCAAATATTCTTGATGAAAAGACCAGAGTGGAATTGAAAACTTCACTTTCAAATACAAGACTTGAGAGAAGCTGTAATGGCAATCAGGGTGGGACTTTTGGCATTTTTGTTTGTTCCTTTTGGAGTGCTTCTCAGCACTGAGGCAAACAAGCGCATTTGAATATTGCCTTTGTTTCAATCAAGAATCTTTGATTGAATTGGGAGCCTTTGATGACATCCTTAAGTTGTGGAAAGTCCTAGGTCACATAGGTTTGAATGGCATGTCTGTGATGCTCTCTGACACTGAAGAAGTGCATATATACTCTGAGGTTATCATTTTACTTGAGGCTCACTCACTGGAAGAGTGTTTCTGTGATTCAATGAGATGAAACTCTAGGTAGCCATTAAGTAGCACTGCCCCACCAGCTTTGAAAACCCAGATGCTGGTGCTTCACATACATTCATGTATGTATGTATTGCTATGGACAGACTGTTAGAATTCCTGTCTGCTGATTTGTGTTACTTGCTCTATTTATATAGTTTCTGCTTGTAATTTCTATTTTTATTTGCTCTGAAGTTCGGGGTGTTGGCTTTCCCTCTGAACTAAGTGAATGATATATGCATGTTTAATTAAAGTAAGATTGTTAACTCCTTAAAGTTGCTTTCTATAGAGAAGCAGATCGGAGAACCTGTTCTAGAAGCCCTGCTGTGCACTGGTATTATTGGCCTTACACAGCCACAGTAGCTGCAAGTAATGTTGCAACAGAAGCATAAAAAGGAAAACAAGAAAGGGAAATCATATGGCATTTAATCTGGTTAAATTGAAGATGATACCTGTAATTCCTAAGAACTTTCTAACTATTAAGACAGAAGGACTATATATAAACAGAGGGCACAGGTGTGAGTTGAATATGAAGGGATGACGTTTAAAAAACAAAATTAAGTGGTGAGAGAGGAACGAACTGGGAGAAAAGCAAAGGTATAATGGGGTAAATTATCTCACCTGAAAGAGGCAAGAAAAAGCTTTTACAATAGAGGGGAAGATTGGGAGCTAAAAGGGATTGAGAGAACCTTATCTTCACCAGAATTGGCTCAGAGGAAAGAACATACACACTAAATTAGGTATAGAAATCGATCTCACCCTACAGGATTGTAGGAGGGGAAGGAGATAAAAGAAGGGAGGTAATAGAAAATAAGGGAAATTGGGGGAGGCAGTAGTCAAAGGCAAAATACTTTGGAAAAGGAACAGGGTAAAAGAGAGAGAGTATAGAACAAATGGGGAAATAGGATGGAGGAAAAATACAGTTAGCAATCATTACTGTGAAAAAAGAAGCAAGTTTCTCTAATAAAGTCTTCATTTCTCAAACATATAGTAAACTGAGTCAACTTTATAAAAATAAGAGCCATTGCCCAACTGATAAATGATAAAAAGATATGAATAGTTTTCAGATGAAGTAAGCAAATCTATCTATAGCCATATTGAAAAAAAAAAACCTCTAAATCACTTTTGGTAGGAGAAATGCAAATTGAAACAATTCTGAGGTACTACTTCCTACCTATCAGCTTGGCTAACAGGACAGAAAGAAAAAAAGGCAAATAGTGGAGGGGGTTTGGGAAAAAATGAGACGTTAATGTACTGTTGGGGGAGTTGTGAACTGATTCATATATACATTCAATAGAGCAATTTGGAACTATGCCCAAAGGGCTATAAAACCATGCATACTTTTTTGATCTAACAATACTACTTTTAAGACTGCATCCCATAAGAGATAAAAAAGGGGAAAAAAGATCTATATGCACAAAAATATTTATAGTAGCTCTTTTCTGGTGGCAAATAATTGGAGATCAAAGGGATGGCTATCAATTGAGGAATGGATGAAAAAATTGTAGTATGTAATTGTGATGGAATATTAATGTGCTATAAGAAATGATGAGAAGGATGCTCTCAGAAAAATACACAAAAAAAAAGAATTACAGAAGCCGTTGCAAAATTCCATGTGCTGTGTACATATATATGTTGGTAAGCAAAATGGGCTCTTAACACTTAGTTCACCAAGTGCCCTTGAGGAGTTTGGCTTTTGTTGCCTTTGAGTAATTCAGTGTATATCATTGAGCCTTGCTAGGTGCTAAGCCCCAGGCCCAAACCCCTATTAGGTGTAAAACCTATGTGGGTGTGGATTGGTAACTAAGGTGGGGCCCAAGGTGGGGCTAACTCAGGGGAGGGCCTAGTTTTACACATGAGTTTAAGCGATAGGTTTGGGACATCAGAGGCTCTTACACCACGTGGGTTTAAGTCACCTCTTTGTGATGATTTTAGGTCATGTGGGTGAGTCGCATGTGTGACTCACTCCTGACATTGAAAAAGATATGAAACCAGGGGTTGACTTTCTCTTCTTTGGAACTCTTACCCACAGCAGTGGTAGCGCACATGACTCTGGGCCAGCCATTGTTCTGAGCTCCGGGACTGAAGCTAGATGTTGGTAACTATGAATCTGTATTTGGTCTGTTTGTTGGTGTTTGTAATTTGTTTGTATTTTGTTCTGAAGTTCAGGGTACTGGCTTTTTCCCCTGAACTAAGTGAATGATATTTTTATGCTGAATTAAAGTGAGCTTGTCAACCCCTTAATGTAGCTTTTCTTAGTTAAGCAGATCAAAAGAACCTGTCCTTTTGCAGTTTGTTGGCAGCTTTCTGGGTGCTGGTTGTGTTGATCTTTCACCCCCACAATAACTGCTAGCTGGATTGTTGAAACAATACAACAGAGAAATTGTAAGATGATCATCTGTACATAATTTAGCTATTCTCAGTAATACCATGATCCAAGACAACATTGAAGGCCTTATGGTGAAAAATCCTATCCATCCCCAGAGAAAGAACTGATGGCATCCACATGCAGGTTGAAGCATACTTTTTTTTCTAACTTTATTTTTCTTGAGGTGTTTTTGCCTATGTTTTCTTTTTTCTTTTTAAATTTTTACTTATTCATTCATTCATTTATTTAATATTTTTAGTTTTCAGCATTGATTTTCAAAAAAGTTTGAATTACAAAATTTATCCCCATTTCTACCCTCCCCCCACTCCAAGATGGCATATATTCTGATTGTTTCATTCCCCAGTCAGCCCTCCCTTCTGTCACCACAATCCCACTCATCCCCTTTTCCCTTACTTTCTTGTAGAGCAAGATTCATTTCTATGCCCCATTGCCTGTATATCTTATTTCCTTCTTACATGCAAAAACTTTTTTTTGAACATCTGCTTTTACAACTTTGAGTTCCAAATTCTCTCCCCTCTTCCCTCCCCACCCACCTTCCCTAAGAAGGCAAGCAATTCAACATAGGCCACATGTGTATCATTAGGCAAAACTCTTCCACAATACTCATGTTGTGAAAGACTGTGTTTTGCTCCTTCCTATCCAACACCCCTTTATTCAGTTTTCTCCCTTGACCCTGTCCCTTTTTGAAAGTGCTTGCTTTTGATTACCTCCTCCCGTTATCTGCCCTCCCTTCTATCATCTCTCCATTTTTATCTCCTTCCTCATTCTTTCCTGTGGGGTAAGATACCCAATTGAATGTGTATGTTATTGCCTCCCCAGGTCAAATCCAATGAGAGCAAGATTCACTCATTCCTCCTCACCTACTCCCTCTTCCCTTCCTACAGAACTGCTTTTTCTTGCCACTTTCATGTGAGATAATTTACCCCATTCTCTCTCTCCCTTTCTCCCTCTCTCAATATATTCCTCTCTCGTCCCTTAATTTGATTTTATTTTTTTACATATCATCCCTTCATATTCAACTAACCCTGTGCTCTCTGTCATATGTGTATACATATATTCCCTTCAGCTACCCTAATATTGAAGTTTCATGAATTATAAGCATCATCTTTACCTGTAGGAATGTAAACAAAACAGTTCAACTTTAGTAAGTCCCTTGTGAATTGTCTTTCTTGTTTACCTTTTAATGCTTCTCTTGATTCTTGTGTTTGAAAGTCAAATTTTCTATTCAGCTCTAGTCTTTTTACTGAGAAAGTTTGAAAGTCCTCTATTTTTTTGAAAATCCATATTTTGCCTTAGAGTATATACTCAGTTTTACTGGGTAGGTGATTCTTGGTTTCAATCCTAGTTCCATTGACCTCTGTAATATCATATTCCAAGCCCTTGGATCACTTAATATGGAAGCTGCTAGATCTTGTGTGATCCTGATTGTGATTCCACAATACTCAAATTGTTTCTTTCTCGCTACTTGCAGTATTTTCTCCTTAATCTGTGAGCTCTGGAATTTGGCAACAATATTCCTAGGAGTTTTCTTTTTGAGATCTTTTTCAGGAGGTGATCTGTGGATTCTATCAATTTCTATTTTACCCTCTGACTCTAGAATATCAGCGCAATTCTCCTTGATAATTTCTTGAAAGATGATATCCAGGATCTTTTTTTT
>JAQQSZ010007633.1:0-13257 GCA_028646595.1 Phalanger gymnotis | reverse complement strand
TCTCTAGCTTATTAATGTCCTTCACAAAATGTGGCATAAAGGATAAAGAGCTGGCCTGAGAGCCATGAAGACTTGGATTCAAGTCATCTATCTCAAACCTACTGATTGTGTGACCCTGGGTAAGTCACTTGACTTCTCTAGCAATTCTCTAAGACTCTAAGTTTGCAGAGAAGGTGCCTATATGCATTGCTAGAGGGGAGTTTTCTCACATGGGAGTTCCCTATATCAATGAAATCACTTGTCAAGTCCTTATCCTTCTCTCTAAAATGTGGTACCCGGACCTGAACACCATACTACTGATGTGGTCTGACCAGGGCAGAGTGAACAGAAAGACTATAACATCCTTCTTCCTAGAATTTATGATTCCTAATGTAGCCCAAGATGGCAACATTAGTTGGTTTTTTTTGGATGTCACTGTAAGGTGTTCCTAAAGTCTGTACACATAGGCAAAATGCATATTTTCAAGAAATGAAATGAGTGAAATTTTCATCAACATTTTATTTAATTGGAATATTAACAAATAACATCTTCAATGTATTTTCCATTATTTGTGATGCAAAGGTTGATGCGCTTTGCAAGATTCACATGAACTCGATACAATAACTCCATATTGCTATCAATTTTAGCACATTCACTCTTTATACGTTCAATCAAGTGTGTTGCGTCTTCGATTTTCATTGAGTACCCCTTCTCCTTTAGCATATCCCAGAAAAAGAAGTCAAAGGGGCTACAGTCTGTTAATATTCCAAATATTTCAAAGTCTGCATTTTTGCCTATGTGCCCAGTCTTTAGGGACACCCTGTAGTCCAATAACTCCTTTGAAGTATTATGGAAGTATTCTGGGTCTGGTCATTTAGTTTACCCCTAACACTTTTAATAGTTGTGTTTTCCTTCACTTGTCATAGTTTTCTGGGAAAGATTCTATGCTGAAGCTTGGTGTGTGAATGATACAAAATAAATTACGCCAGAACTGAAATGTTCAGCTTTGATTCCTGGAGGTTTCTTCAGTGGTACGTGGGCAGTGAGTATCGTATTTCCACAAACTCATTGCGAAATTTAGCGACATAGATTATAACAAGTTGGATGATAGGCTTTGTGATGTTTCTCTTGTAAGTTATTCCCCTCAAATTATTGCCTGATGATGTAAACATGACTCGGTGGAAGAGATTACAGGGATCGGGAATTCTCATTTCAAATCCTAACTCTGACATTGAGAAGCTGTGTGACTCTGGATAATCACTTGGTCTCTCTGCATCTCGATTTCCTTATTTGAAAAATCGAGATAATGCTTTACTTTTGTGTACTTCTTAAATCTTGGAAAGCTTTTTAATTGGGTTTTTCTTATTAACTATTGTTATTCAAAGTCTCAGCCTTAGTGTTCTCATATGTGAAATGGGGATCATTGCGAGGAAAACATTTTAATTAAAGAAGAATAACAAGATGAATTGTTATTATTATTAATATCACCTATTATAGAATATTAAAAGTAGCTTTGATATTCCCTCACTGAAAGAACCTCTTTTGAAATAATTTTTCTAATGAATGCTTTCTAGTTGTGTTACAAAGTTTGAAAAATGAATGCCTCTTGAAATAGCGCTAAGTTGGAATCCAGTGATAATTCAAGCCAGCTTTGTGAACTCAAAAATAGCTTATTTAATATCTATGTAATTAGTAACAATGTGTCAATTAATGAATGAATGAAAAAAAGCATTTATTAAGTGCTTAATATGGGCAAATGCTGCGTTAAGCATTAGAGATGCAAATACAAAAGAGACACAGCCTATGACTTCAGGGAGTTTGTATTCTCCTTGGGAAAGGCAGCACATATGGGGAAGGGAAGGCTAAGGAGGAATATTTTCATTTCCAATGTGACAGGGATGGTGAATGGGACCATAGGGCCCATAGGGAAGTGGGTAAAATATTCTTTCCAGGACCAGACAGAGTAGATTTGATTCTAGTTTCAGAACCAGATTTAATTATGGGGAGTGGAGGAGAGAATTAAGTCCTCTGAGACTTAATTTCTGGTCTGGATGGCAGGGTGGCTGGAGAAGACAAAGCATGACTGGAACAAGGTCTACAAAAAGTGGATGACTGGTGCCATCACCAATCCAGACAGCTCGGCAGTTGGCAAGAACATGACTGGAGATAGTGGAAACAGTGTGGTAGGATGGGAAGAGCACTGACTGGACCAGGAGCCAGGACATCTGGATTCTAGTCTCAGTTATACCACTGACTAGCTGACCTTAAGGAGATCATTTAACTTCTTTGGGACTTCATTTCCATCTCTATAAAAATAGGGACTTAGAATGGTTTATCTTTAAGTCTTTTCTAGTTCTGTCCTGACATTTTTCCATAGTGAATTAGTTGCATTATTTAATAACTACATATTTCTTTTTTTAAAAATTTAAATATATTTTATTTTTCCCAATTACATGTTAATAAAAACTACATATTTCTTACCATTGTTAGATGCTTATTCCACCCTTCCGTCATTGTCACTACTGATACAGGAGGCTTGCCCAGGATTAAGGGCCACTTTGTATTTTTTCCTTTGTCCCATGGGTTGTTATGACCCAAATTCTTATCACTTAGGGACTGGCATGCTGATAATAACTTCTTGGCACTTTGCGAGACCGTTCTTCGGAAAATAAACATAGTATGTCACTGGGACTGAACTCACAGCCTTTCCAGCATGGAAAATCTGTCAGAGATAGCTTTGCTTGGATTGTCTTTGAGAGCCAGAGCTAACTCCGTATCAGGATGAGGTATTGGAAGAGGGCATTCATAAATTATTCTCTTAATCATGTAATGTAGCACCAAAAGATCTAGAAAAGGGCCTTAACATGCTGTGGTGGCCCTCCTATGAGAGATTTATGGGAGGACATGGAGAAGAGTCAGACAGAATGGGAAGGTGTGGGGGAGTTGGAACCTACGCTATCGGAAGCTATCTCCCCATTGACAAAATTTCAGATCGATCAAAGCATTGAAATAACTCGTTGAGTCAGAGTTAGAACCCAGCACTCTTTGCTAGCTTTTCTACATTTCTACATTACAGCTTAGCTGTAATGCCATTTTCTTCTACCTGAATTGCAAATGATAAAATCCTTATTGCCTTAATGGTTCTAAGAATAAAACTAAAACTTATTTTCTTACCCATCATGACACATAAGGGTTTATGGCATTAAATAAGAATCACTTATGCTCTTTGACTAAGGACCACAGAATAGCACCAGACAGATGCTCTTTGCAGCCTACTGTACCCTGTCTTATGTGGCTTTACCAGCAATTGTCTTCCACATTATCAATAATGAAACAAAAATGATTTGAAATATAAAAATCAGTTAATGTAAGCCAAAGTATAACTGCTGTCAGAGAGATGTTTCACCAGAGATATGTTAGTTTTTTCACCCTGTGAGTTGGAAAATTGCAGCTCTGGGTAAGGTCAGGGGAGCTGGGTCATAAACTTTCTTTGTGAGCAATTGAGTATGAAACAAAATCCAATTTGCTCAGATACGGGTAATGCTCCTTCAACTAGAAGCTTCCTTCCTTGGATGAGTAATAAATAATTTAATGTGCTAGAGTAAAAAAGATATGAGAAAATTAAAAGCTATATATACTATATACATATATAAATATATACATATATACACAAAAGTGCGTGTACCCACCCATTGGCATTCATCAAATATTTCTTGATTATGCAAACACCATACAATAATGTTGGAATGCAATCTCCATATTCCTGGGGCAACCCAATTTTGTACACGCATGTTCATGAATTGGGTATGCATGGCTATTTGCTGAGGGGAATGCACATCTTTACTCTGTACGGATATATCTTCACCTTTGTTTTCTACATCATTTTAATCATCATATGTTGACTTGATTTGGAGGAGACATATCAAATTCTTTGTAGAATTTCCCTACCATTTTGTCATCAGTTACTATTGTTTGTGCATAGGTTGTAATTATTTTCATGGTGCATATAATTATCATTAGCATTGTAATGCACAATGACCAAATATCTCATGAAATTATGTTTTTCGTAGTCTCTGGGCGTAGGATTAAATCCACTCCACTAACTCCTTTCTTTTCCTGTCCAAGAAGCATCCATGAACTACCCTTCCATTTAATTTCAGCTTCTATCATTCTTCCAGTTCTGTTTATAGCATGAATGGTAAGATTAACATGCTTTGATCACTTTAGCAATATGTTCCTTCATTGGTAACTGGATCAGGATATCACATTTGGAACAGCACCAGTCAATTGAAATTTGTTGATAGCTCACAGGTTTATCATTGTCTTTATGATTATTAACCAATTACCAAAGTTTGTGATTGTTAACATCTTTTACCTCTTCCTGCTTTCCATCTCCTTTGCTACCACCATTGCATAAATGGACTGGCCATACAAGATTGATAATAGTATAATAGTATTATTATATCAATATATATCAATATATCAATATATATCAATATATCAATAGATTGATAATAGTATAAAATTTTATCTTTGTCTTATGGGTTGCTCTGGCCAAACAAACAGATGGACAAACATCAATAGATAGGTAGATCACTGGTGCTTCTCTGTAATCAGTTAGGTTGTCCTCAGAAAACAGATTCAGCCTTGAATTGATCATTTATGAAATTATGAAATTGGCACTGGCAGGCCTGGTCTCTGGGAAAGACCATGATTGGCAGTGGGAAACTTTTATTAAATGCAAAGGGTATGGAAGCAAAAAGCACAGAAAGACCAACAGTGGGACGGAGGCAGATGGTGGCATGGGAACAGGGGATGATGGAATGGGGAAGTGATTCAGGCAATGTGGGGAAGAGGATAGGGAGGGGGAGAGGTAAGAGAGTATATTTATGTAACCATGGATTAGAGTTGGAAGCAAGAGGTAGAGTGGATGCGATGGAGATGGAAGAGTGCTGGAGGTGGGGAGGAGCAGGAGTTTGAGGTCTTGCTTTTAGAGGGTTTTTTTTTTTACAGGGGCTAGGGGAGGGAACAAACTCCTATCATGCCACATTGGGGTTAGTTCATTAACATATCCAACTTGTTTCAAAGTTATCAGTAAAACTTCAAAGTTGTCATCTCAAAGTTTTCAAAACCTTTTTGGTATTCTGCTGGTCTAGAACTATGGAGATCTGTACTTTGTCTGGAATTTACTATCATAGGTCCAGGACTTTGACAAGCAGAACTTAGATGGTTTCTTCTGATTTGTCATATATTACCAGGATGTGAATTTTAGTTAATATATGATACAGTTCTTTGGGGATATTTATACATGCATTCCAGGTTCCTCTTTGCAATCTTATCTCCTGTTATTGCCCCTTTATACTGGTTGCCTATAAACTTACTTCCTATTCACACTAGAATGGGAGGGGGAAGTCATGGGGACCAGAACAAGATACGATTTTAACACTAACTGTTGCTGGGGCCACAATCAAAACCTTTTCTGCAAGATAGAATCTGTCAGAGCTTATACTCTGCTAACATAGCCTTTGAGAAACCAGGGGTACCTCCAATTCATGATGAGTTATTAGGAGAAAGAACAAAAGACTGACAGAATAGTCAAGGCTTCTCCCCTCTCCCCCAATCCATGGCGAACATTTAGGAGAATATGTGCATGGCTTACATAAAATGGTCAGGTATGAATGGGCTGTGCATCATTGGTGGGAACTTTGGAATTAATGAGATTAATGTATATATATATATATTCCATTTGAATACTGAGTATCACTTTATTAGTTCATAAATTTATAGAATTTTAAAGCCAGACAGGGCCTTCAAGATTGCTGAAGGGAAGCCAAGAAATAAAGCGATTAAATGACTTTTCCTGAGTTATATAGCTAGTTAATTGGTAGTTGTACTATGCTATGACATAACATATGTAAAGAGCTTTGCAAGCCTTAAAGTGTTATATAAATGCTAGCTATCATCATTACTAAATTCAATTCAATGCAATAAGCATTTATTAAGCACCCAGTATGTACAAGGCTCTATGCTAGGTGCTAGGAGTACAAAGACAAAAAACAAAACACTATTTGGTCTCATGGAGTTTATAATCTACTGAGGGCATAAAATCTGTACTCAAAGAAGTAATCCAGAGAATTTTACGAGAGAGAATAATGACCACTCAGGAGAATTGCAAAGGCCTTCTGAAGGGGGTAGCACTTGAACTGTATTTTGAAGAAGCTAAGGACTATACAATGCTGAAGGGAGGAGAGACTCTATCCCAGATACGAGGATACCAAGGGATGGAAGCAGGAGGTAGAATGTTGCCTATGAGGGACACCTGTCTACCATCTTGTCTAGAATGGAGAGTGTGGGAAGGGGAGTAACATGCATGAGATTGGAAAGGTACCTCTTCTCTAGACTGTGGAGGGCTTTAAATGCTAGGCTAAGGATTTTTTATTTTCTCCTAGAGCCAAGAGGGAGCTAATGGAAGATTTTGGAGGGACAGAGTGACACGATCAGATCTAAGAATATCTATTCGGCATCTGACTAGAGGATGAATAGGAGAGAGATAGAGTTAGAATCATGAAGACCAGTTGGGAAGATATAGTAATGGCCTTCCTAAGAGGTGATGGGGACTGAATTATAGTAAAGGTTGTATGAATAAGGAGGAGAAGAATGCAAGAGATGCTGAGAGTTGGAATTGATATAGCTTGGCAACTGATTGGATATGGGGTGGAGTTATGAGGGGAAAAGGATAAAATAATAAGTTGATATAAGTTAGAGACTATGTCTAAAACTTTAGTTTAAGCTCCTAAAGTTTATATTTCCTAAAAGATCTTTTAACTGATTTAAATAGGGGTGGCTATCTGTTAAAAAAATCCACTGAATGGGGAAATTTTATTCTATATCTGGCTCTATTGTTTCTGTGAAGCAAGAGGAGAGATCTTGATGATCTGTGTTTACAGTGGGAACATCATTGTAATATATTCCTTCTATCTTCTTCATTGAGAATTGGGGAGGTTTAAGATTCTATGTGAAAAACAATGGGGCTTTCTTTATGAGCTTTATGTACTTTCAGTAGGCTGGTCCATACTTCAAGAATTGGTGCTTTTCACTTGTGTGAGCAGTCCCTGCATTGTCACAGCTCTTCTGTGGTTTTGAAAATGACTTTTAAGAATTGCTCTGATCAAAAATTCTATATCGCCTTGTGGCCAATGTAGTGGTGTTCTTTAGCGATTTTTCAGTTCGTCTCTTGTTGATCCTTTTTGGAGTTTTCTTGGAAAAGATATTGGAGTGGTTTGTCATTTCCTTCTCCAGCTCATTTTACAGATGAAGAAAGTGAGACAAACAGGGTTAAGTGACTTGTTCAGGGTCACACAATTAGTATGTGTCTGAGGTTGGATTTGAATTCAGGAAGAGAAGTCTTCCAGACTCCAAGCCTGGCACTCTATCCACTGTGCCACCTAGCTCCCAAATTTAAAAATGCATCTCTCCTAATTTCAATAGGCTGTTCTTAAAGTAAAAAACATACAAACCCAACATGACTACACGAGCACTGTTCTTTCCAAATTTTTTTCTTTTCTTTTTGCAGTAAGTTTGAATGGAATATTTGAAGGAAGCTTGGAAAATAGGAAGAGATCCTAAGGCCTTTTATTCTAACACCTTTAATTTGGCAGGGAAAAAAATACTAGATGAGGCCCACAGAAGTTGTGACTTGTCCATGATTGTCTAAGTAGAAACCCTCTGGCATAGTAAGAAGCATGCTAACTTTAGAGTTAGAAGATTTAGCTTTGAATTCTAATAACGACACTTATTATCTGTGTGATCTTAGTAAAGTCACTTAATCTCTCTGAGTCTCAATTTCCCCATCTAGAAAATGACCTCTGAGGCATATAACTGGCCACTTGTTTTCTGTGTGACCTTGGATAAATCACTTCGTCTGTTTTGAACTCAGTGTCCTTATCTCCAAAATGAAGTGTTTGACCTAAGTGAGCTCTAAGGTAACATCACACTCTAGATCGATGGTCAAATAATTCCTTGTGACATCAACTTTTTGGGATGGTAGTTGTTTTAAGAGCTGTGACTCTGTTGCTGCTACAGAGAAAGAAACTTTCTGTAATGACCCCTTTTCCCTGTTACCATAATTGGGTTCATCAGAAAGTCAGTGTTTGGTGTTACTAGAATATAAACCCCATGAGGACAGGGACTATTGAACTCCACTTGTTGCCTGTCAGCTAGCACACTGTGGTACACAAAGTAGCTACTTGATAAATGATGAGTTGAAATGATAAAAGTTTTCCCTAGTTATTAAAGTCTGAGCCAATGTGTTGGTCTATAAATCCCATGGGCTCCTGAACACACACACACACACACACACACACACACACACACACACACCCCTTTACCCTTCCTTCCTCCTCCTTTCTTTTTCTCTCTCTTTCTCTGTATACACACACAGATATAAAAAATATAAAATGTATATCTATCTTTCTATCTACTCCCATCTCTCTGTCACATACATGTACAAAACAAATCTGCTAGTTAAAGTAGTAAGATAACTACAAAATAAAACATGAACAAACCATGCTAACAAAACTAATCCAACCTCTTTGAATCACAGCAGTGTCAAGGAGAGGCAGTGAAGGAAAGTGGACAGAGGACTGTCTTGGTATTGAGAACTGGTTTCAAGTGTGACTCTGACACATCCAGCCTATACCTCAGCTTCCTCTCAGTGCTCCAGGAGATTCTCTAAGACTTTAAATTACCAAACTGTCTCCCCCCTCCCCCCCATGCTGATGTTTTAAATTTTTATAGGGTATTTTACTTTCCAAAATGTTTGTGCTTTCCCATTATCTTACTTTATCCTTAAAATAGAGGGAAATGTTTTGTTTTGTTCCGTAAATTAAAAATAAAATTAAAAAAAAAGAAAAAAGAGGGAGAAATGATTCTTCCCATTTTATAAATGAGAGAATTGAGGCACACATTAACCAAAGGAACCTTTTATTTCTTGCATCTATGAATCTGTGGAGTTTTGTCCCTAGAATTTACCTTTATTTTGTCTAATTCTCTTTTTCTAGCCTCCTCTTCCTCAGCAGTTTCTGCCAGTAGCAATAGCCCCTGGGAATCTTTCTACCTCAGCTCTTTAAGTGGCTTTAAGCACTCAGAGCCCGTTTTTCTTTTGCATTGTTCTTTTATAGCTCTGTACAGCTTTCTGACCTCTGGGCTGCCACAGGCATTGATAACTCAAGTGTGAGCCAAATGACTGGCAATCACTAAAATGGATTTTTGGATAAAATGGATTACAGGCGTCATCTGGGTAATCATTCTTCCCTGGCCTCTTTCGGGCTTCTTAGGTGAGCAACTAGCTGCCTAGGCAGGACACAGCTGGTTTTGCTGCATTCCCAAGTTCCCTGGACATTCTGCCTCCCATTTTCCCTTTCTGTATCTGAGCTTTGCCTAATGGAAGGGATTCGCCCTCCTGTCTCTTTCTAATTTATGCCACATTCTCCATTCACACATTGGCACCTATGAGTAATTTCACTATTGAAAAAGAAAGCAGTTCCTCCCCACATAGAGTGTCTGCAGTTACTTCCTACTTTTTCCCCCAACTTTTCAGATGATTTGAAGAATACTCAAGTCTGCTATTGTCTCTAGAAAGCAGGAGTCTGCATGACAGCATTGCCTGGGGTGACACTGTTACCTGTGCTGTATTTCTGTCTCCAACAAATCTTGGCCAAGCCAGTAGGCATGTATTTATGGTCCTTATGGTCCCTATGAGTTGAAATGGAGTTATCCTTACAGAGTCTTTAAGCCACCTATAACTTAGGGGCTGATACAATTTCTTGTTGAGAAGGATGAATGAGAGGAAACATGGTTTAGAGAATAGTGGGTTGGGCTTGGGGTAGGGAAGATCTGGGTTTGAATTCTATCTTGGACATTTATTACCTGTATAGCAGTGGGCAAGTTATTTAATTTTAATCACTGTCACCTTCCTCATTTGTAAAATAAAGTAATTGCATTAGATAAACTGTAGAATCTGCTCTAGCTCTAAATTGCATGGCACAGTTCAGAGATTCTTAATCATTTTTGTATCATGGACTCCTTTAACTAGTTAAAATCTAACTAACTAGTCAGTCAAGTGAAGCTTTTGATGCCTCAGAATAATATCTTAAAATATATGGATAAGCTGATCTCTTCAGCTTCCATGGATTTACTGACCATATTTATGCAAATGACTGTCAAATCTATTTATATAATTGTTCATTTCCTCCTAACCTAGTTGTAGGTTAGGCTTGAATTTTTTCAGGACACTGTCATCTTCCTAGTTACCCAGGCTTGCAAACTAGATGTTGTCCTCAATACCTCCTTCTCATCCCCAGAATCCAATTGGTTTCCAAGTCCTGTCAACTTTGCCTTCATAATGTCTTTTGTACATGCCACCTTCTATCCTTCAACACTGACACCATTTTGATGTATGCCTCAACTGCCTCACACCTGGACTACTGTAATAGTCTTTGGATTGGTCTCCAAGCCTCAAGTCTCTCTTCACTTTGGTCCATCCTACTAAGCCATAAAAACAATCTGAAAGCCCAGGTTCAACTATGTCACAATTCCGCACCCCTATCATTTTTAGTGGCTCCTTTTTTACTTTCAGAACAAATATAAAACCTCCCATTTGGCTTTCCAAGTCCTTAGAATCTCCTCTACCTTTTTAGTCTTCTCAGATGACCTCTAAGATGATTTCTAGCCTTAGTTTCATCCTCTGTGAAAGAAGGATAATAAAAGAACCTATCTTTCAGGATTTTTTTGGTGAAAATCCAATGAGATAACATGTGTAAGCCACTTTGAAAACATTAAAGCAATATATAAATTCTAGATATTATTTTCCCTACTATGGTCATTTTGAAGATTAGTTTCTTTTGGGATTCCTTTGGAAATCCTGTATTTCTAAAAAGGGTACTCCTACAATACAGATCGACACATATATTTGGCTCTTTGTAGAAAGGTTGTGGGTACCACAAGTGTAGAACGTTCTGAATGCAGTCAGAGATGAGGTTGTTGTATAGCTCAGTTTTGCTTAATTGTTTTACTGTACTGCGAGGAAGGATTCGAGGATGGGAGGCATGTAATATATTGGGAAATATATGTGATGTTAAAATAAAATGCATCAATAAAAATTTTTAAAGGGGACAGAGAGAAAACTCTTAATGCCTTGGACAACACCTGATATTTATAGACATCAAAGCACTTCACTCAGAATAAAGATTGACTATCCCCATTTTGCTTAATATAGAACATAATTGAGGCTAATTATAATATACTTGTGCAGATCTTTTAACTTTTTTCAGTGTCTTAACATTATAACATCATAGATTATTATCCTTATTTGAAATTCAAAGAAACTGAGGCACAGAAAAATTAAATGACTTGCCAAATGTCGCAGAAAGAGAACACCTGAAATCAGAATCTACAGCCCTAAATCTGTGCAATGAACTGGTGGGTCACTGAAGGAAGATATGGTTGAGATCTTGCCCTTGCCCTATCTCCTGTTGTCTAAGTAGTAAAGTATGGCTGAAAATATACTCCCTGATGGGACTATTTTGAGAAAAGAGAAGGTGCCCCTAACTGGGACAGCTGAGAATGGCTGTGTCTGAACAGAAGGCTTTCTCCCCTCCTTTTCCTCCCTATCTGTCACCCTGCTACCCCCCAACATGCATACAGAGTCAGGCTGAGCAACAGACAAAGCTGTGAAGAGAGAGTTCAAATAGGGGAGGAGAGGGGGCCAGCCTTGTTGGAGGAGCTCAATGTAGGAAGCAGCCCAGAGGAAGCAAGGGAGGCCCGTACAATAAGCAGATGGATAACAGGAGGGAATACCATGAAGCTGTGAATTAGATACCATAAGGCCTACGGAGGAAAAAAAATAAAAGACTCCTAGGGAGAAAAACCCCACTCAAAGAAAAATGTTCCATTCTAATTCTATCTTTACTCTTCTCCTAGCAAAAGGAATGGGAAGGTCTTTCAAGAGACATTTTTAAAGTGTCTCCTTGCAGCTGGTGTAAGCTTTGCAAGGAGAAAAGCAGGGAACTAGAGATAAAATATATATACTGAAGAGATTTCCTCAGTGTAACTGTACTTAAAAATGTCCAAGGGAGAAAGCAATGATCATTAGAGCTAAATAATGAGGCTCATCAGGATAGAACATCAGACCTAAATATATTTAATAGGGAATAGGGACCAGACTTACGATTTCATTGGCATATGGAACTCTCAGCTGAGGAAACTCCCTCTACCAATGCAGGATAGCACTTTTCTTTTGCAACTTAGTCTTAGAGAGTTGACTAGAGCACTGAAAGAATTGGCCAGGGTCACAAAGCCAATATAGGTCAGAAGCGGGAATTGAACTTCATGGTGCTAAAGCCAGTTCTCTATATATAGACCATGCCTCCTATCTATGAGCACGTAGCCTACAAAATGACATGAGAACTGGAGAATCCAAATGGAGCAAGAAACTATGGATGAAGAGCAAGAACAGCTGTAACCTATAGGGAAAGATACTAAACACTAGTGTAGTTGACTTGGTGAATATGAGCAGGGTTTGGTGACCATCTTGTGAAGAAACAAAGGGTAAATAAGAGAATGGGCAAAATGAAAAAAAATCAGGAAATAATTTATGATTCAAAGACGTTAGTCAAGAGGTTGGTTTTGAAAGTAGAGGGGAGTAGAGGGGGAGCGGAGCCAAGATGGCGACTAGAAAGCAGGGACTTGCTTAAGCTCTCTCCCAGGTCCCTCCAAACACCTGTAAAAATGGCTCTGAACAAATTCTAGAGCTGCAGAAACCACAAAATAACAGAGGGAAGCAGGGCTTCAGCCCAGGAAAGCCTAGATAGTTGCTGGGAAGGGTCTATAGCACGGAGCTGGGAACAGAGTGGAGCAGAGCCCAGCGTGGGCCACGCCAGGACCAACCAGACTGGGAGCCAGGTGGAACAGGCCACAGGGCCCCGAATCATTGAGATGTGGCAGTTACCAGACTTTTCAACCCACAAACACCAAAGACAACAGAGCAGGTTAGTGGGAAAAACTGCTGGATCAGAGTGAAAGGAATTCATGGTTGGCCACACCCCCAGGGGCAGCATAGGCCATGCAGCTCTGAGGCTGCTTACAGAGCTACAGCTGTAGTTGCTTCCGGCCCCAGGCCCACCTGGTGGGAGGAATTAAGTAGCAGATCAGAGAGGGAGTGCAGAGCCTGCTTAGATCTGAGTTGTGGTCTGAGTTGGCGGTTCTTGGGGGAGCAGAAGC
>JAQQSZ010007632.1:0-13257 GCA_028646595.1 Phalanger gymnotis | reverse complement strand
GACAGAAAAATGACTAAACAACAAAAATTTTTTGTACTGAGTTTTTTTTAATATGCTTTTCTCCCCAAATAGAATGTGAGCTCCTTGAGGTCAGAAGCAATGTTTTTACCTTTCTTTATATCCCTAGTACTTAACATGGTGCCTGGAACACAGTAAATGCTTAATAAATGCTTATTGACTAAATGGATTTTTGTACTACATCGGTGGGAATATAATACATAACATGTAATATCATGGGTAAAGAAAGGGTTATAATAGGATTTATGACTGGGAAATGAATCATCTTGTCTACTCATGTCATTTTACTGATAAGTAAGCTGAGGCCCAGAGAAGATAAGTGACTTGTCCAAGAACTAAATGACTTCTAAGATCCCTCTGACCTCTAAAAGTCACTGATGTATCAACTCAGAGATTCTATTGCTAGGCATATACCCCTGGGGGTTGGTGACAAAAAGAAAGGCTCCATATACATCAAAATATTTATAGCAGCAATATACATATATAATATATAATTGCATATATATATATATATGTGTGTGTGTGTGTGTGTGTGTGTATTAACAAAGAACTAGAAACAAAGTAGATGCCTGTGGACTGGCTAGTGACTAAAAAAACAAATGGCAGTTTAGGACTGTAATGGAATATTACAGTGTTGTAAGAAATAATGAATATGATGAGTTCAGAGACGAATGGGAAAATTTATATAAGCTGATGCAAAGCAAAGTAAGGAGAGCCAGGAGAACAGTATATACAATAGCTACAACAACGTACATGGAAAGAACAACCACCACAAAGCAACTGAAAATTAGTGTTGCAAAGTTACAAAGAATAAGCTTTGTCCCAAAGAAGAGACTTGAGAAAACACCTCCTGTCATCACTTTGCAGAGACAGGAAATTCATGGGTGTGAAGCATGATGTATAGATTGTCATATTTTTTTCACTGTATTGATCAATTTTGAATTTTTCCTTCGTCTTTCTCTAAAAAAATTCTTTGTTATATGGAATGGCTGTCTGAGGGGGAAGGAGAGGGATACAGGGGAGAAAATTTAAGCAACATAAAAACAAAAAGATGTCAATAAAATTTATTATTGGCCAACGAGATATGAAAAGGCACTTTACCCTACTTCTTTGCAGAACTGGGGTAGGGAGAGAGTAGTTCATGGGTTCAGAACATTGAATATAATATCAAGGCATTAAAAATGTACTGTGACTGATTTTGCTAAATTATTCTTGTCTTTTTTCTTTCAAAAATTCTTTGTTATAATGGATGGCTCTCTGGGAGGAGGGAAGAGGGGAAAAAGTTATAGGGGGATATGGAGGCAATGTGAAAACAAAAGTTATTAATTAAAGGAAGTATACTAAACAGAGGAGCTTAAATTCCAATACCAACGTGATGGGTCACAGTTTACTGGTTTGTTTCAGACCTTGGGCCAGTGGGTCTTGGCTGAACCAAATTGTCCATAAGTCAGTTAACAAATCAATGTTCTGGAGAAGCTCTATGCCAAGTGAGTCATTTGCTTCAGCAGGACCTGGGTCTTCTGCTTTGTTCTGCACGATCCTGCTTAGGCTAAGGTCTGGGCAAGCATGACGCCCAGATTTCCCAGGGGTCTCTGGCACTGAGTTTGGAAAGCTCCTCCTTCCCTTCAAAATATTTAGCTGCGCTGGCCAAACATCCCGGGTGATGGCAGGGGGCTCAGCTGATAGTTCCCAAAGCATCTCTCTTTAAGTTCACTGTGCTGACCTTTTGTTTTCTTCTTTGGCAAAAGGGTTAGCACCCTGAGGCTTGGGTCATTTATATTCTGCTGAGGCAAGGGTTCTGCCTCTTTCCTTTTTGTGTTGCTGCATTTTAGATCTCAGTAGGTCCCCAGAGTTTTTGGTCCAGGGCTCATCCCCTGCCCTCTTTGGAATCTGCCTCCTCTGCTACAATTCTTTCTCCTTCCCCAAGAAGTTCTTCCTGGCCAATTAATAAGACCTCAGTTAGGAACTCCAGAGAATGCTCAAGGAAACCCTAGGAGAAATCAAAATGGAGATAATCCTTTACCCCCAGTTCCTTCTCCTTATTCTCTACCTACATCCACCCCTTTCCCATTTCACCAAGGGGTAGTGGCTTGTTACCAGTACTCCTAAATAGAAACATCTATATTTTAGCTCTTTATTTAATGCTCCCCTCCACAAAAGTCTCATTCAGATACTTCACTGTGACCTGAAAGTGACTCTGAGTTTCCAGAGGCCAAAGCAATGGAATGTAAGTGCTGGCAGGTTCTACCAAGCTAGAAAGGCTTCCTGTATAGGGCTGGTAGAGGAGCATATATCTATCATCAGAGGAGAAACCCAGCTACATTTGGGCAAGCTTATCACTAGAATGCTGACAGCAGATGATAGGGTTTTGTGACCGTAGTAGTTCACAAAGGTGCTCAACTGGAGAGGGGAGTGGCAGTCTACATTGGTATAGATTAGAGATTCTTAACCATTTTTGTGTCATGAACCCTTTGGGGAAACTAGTGAAACCTATGGACGCTTCCTCAGAATAACTTTTTAAATGCATAAAATAAAGTAGATAGGATTACAAGGGAAGCCGATTGTATTGAAATGTGGATATCATTTTTTTTTAAATCAAATCCATGGATCCCAAGTAAGAACCCCTGGAATAGAGAACATCCAAATATTGATAAAATCATGGAGCCTGCGATATTGAAGTAATTTCTTAGAGCATCAAGAGAAGTGAGTTGCCAGTGCAGCATGTTTATTGTTACTGGGGCAGGGTGTTTTGGTGGAGTTTAGATCAGTGATTTTGATGGTATAGAAGAATTCCCAGAAGAAGCTCACTTTACCACCAATGCAGATGTACTTCTGCTCTGTAAATTCTAGACAGTGGCCTGTTAAACTGAGAATTTAATGGATCTGCCCAGGGTTATGCAACTGATATATATCAAAGGTGGGACTAGAACCTAGGCCTTCCTGGTTCTGAATTCAGCTCTGTTCACTAGGCCAATAGTTCCCAATTTTTTTTTTTGTAATGTGAACACCTTTCAACAAGAACAACAAGAAATCTGTTGTAAACTTTCAGGGTAACAATATACTAGTTATAATATTCTGTAATTATTTACTGTTTCTTGACCTTGTTCAGTTGTTTTAGTCATGTCTGACTCTTTGTGACTCCATTTGGGGCTTTTTTTGACAAAGTTACTGAAGTGGTTCGCTATTTCGTTCTCTAGTTCATTCTACAGATGAGGAAACTGAGGTAGAGTTAAGTGACTTGCCCAGAGTCACACAGCTGGTAAGTGTCTGAAGCCAAAATTGGACTTGGGAAGATGATTCTTCCTGACTTCAGGCCTGGCACTCTAGCCACTGCACAATCTGAGGCACGATTAAAGAATTTTTAGTGTGAATCCCTGGGCCTACAATCTTGAATCCCCAAGGGTTTCAAGGATTAATAAAGGGGAACCATTGTACTCAACCATGCTACCTCTGAAAGACAATATAATTATGATTTGTTATTATAATAGTGAGAATTCACACTTAGATAGTATTTTAAGGTTTATAAAACACGGTCCTTTCAACAACATTGTGAAATAGACCTGCTATCACTGTTTTACAGTGGAGGAAACTGAGACCTGGAGAATTGAAGTGACTTACCCAAGATAATGCAGCTAAGAAATATTGGAACTATTCTAGTAGTTTTTTCCAGTATGCTGAGCTTCCTTTTATTCCAAGAGACAGTGAGGTACAACTAGATGTAGACTTAAGAGGCCCAGGTTTGAATTATGGTCATGACACTTTGATCTATCAATCAACCCTTATTTAATGCCTACTATGTGTCAGGCACTGTGCTAAGCACTGGGGGTACAAAAAGAGGAAAAAGACAAGGAGCTAAAACTGAATGCAGGAGACAAGCAAAGAAATATGTACAAGTGAGGTATATACAGTATAATCAGGAAATAATTAAGAGAGGGGCAGCATCAGAATTAAGAACTGGGAAAGGTTTCCTGTAGAAGGTGGGATTCTAGCTGGGACTTAAAAGAACTCTTCCTGAGTTCAAGCCTGGCCTCATACACTTACTAGCTATGTGACCCCGGACACTTAACTCTGTTTGCCTCAGTTTCCTTACCTGTGAAATTAGTTGGAGAAGGAAATGGCAAACTACTCCAGTATCTTGCCTAAGAAAACCTCAAAGGGAATCATGAAGAGTCAGACATGACTGAAATGATTGAACAGCAACAACAAAGCCAGAGGGATCCATAGGTGGAGATAAGAAGAGAGAACATTCCAGACTTGGGAGATATCCAAAGAAAATGCCAAGAGCAAAGAGATAAAGTGCCTTGTTCATGGAATAGCCAGGAGAGCAGTATCACTGGATTTAAGAGAACATGGCAGGGAGCAAGATGTACAAAGACTGGAAAAGTATATTTGTGGGGAATATGAAGAGCTTCGAATGCCAAATAGGCAATTTGGTATTTGAACATGGGGGCAATAGGGAGCCATTGGAGTTTATTGAGTAGAGTGGGGTGGTAGGGTCAGACCTGCATTTTAGGAAAATCACTTTAAGTGGCTGAAATCACTTAGTTGCTGTGTGACCTTGGACAAGTGACTCTACCCCATCTAACCTATTTTTTTCACTCATAAAATAGAGGGAATGATAGTTATATTACCAGCCTCTCAGGGCTGTAGTGAGGATCAAATAAGAAAGTGTCTTTTGTAACACTAATGCTGGGAAGCAGCAGCACAGCTGGCTTCTGAGCCAAGATAGATCTGAGTTCAGGTCCTGTCTCTGACACACCCTGACTGTGTGACCCTGGGAAAGTCCTTTAACCTCTCAGCTCCCTGGGTTGCAAAGGAGGTGCCAGACTGCATTGGTAGAGGATGTTTCATTATCCTGGGAGTTCACTAAACCAATAGTTCTAGTTTCAGTCTCTAACCATAATTTCAGAACTGTTAGATTGTAGAACCTGGGTAAAGCAGGGAAAGAGGCACCTTCAGTAAACATTTTCATTTGGGGAGGGGGAAATAAGAGTAGAAACCTTGAGGAGAGACCTCAGAGTTTAGAAAAACAAAGCCTCAGTTCATGATAGCAGGGGCTGGAGAATCTGTTATATCACCCTGTGGTGGGAGATAGGGAGCACAAGACACCACAAAGAGTCTGCTAGGAAGGTCCCCATGGGGGGAGGGCATGCCATTAGGTAGCTTCCTATTTTAATGAATTATTCTTGGTACCTACACGCTAAGTTCAGTTATTTCTGTCTAATTAAGGAGTACAAGTTCTGTCAGCCCCCTTTACATTTCAGCATCTTGGAAGAAAGCTCCAGTTACTGCACCAGAGTTACAGTTCTAAATGATGCATACTATAGCTATGTCATTGTTAACATTGTTGGAATGCTTCCAAAATGTTGCCAAGGAAATTCTGTTTGAAAATTTAGATTAAGGCTGGAGTGTATACAGGGGAAGTAGCTGCCCAAAGTGTAGTCATGAACCATTTCTTTAACCCCTCAGTCTAATTAAAAATTCTTCCGAAATTTGCTTGCCCCTATTCTTCCAGCAATTGAGTATTGGGAATAGGTTACCATGGGCTCAACACATATAAGGCCCCAAGACTCTGTCAAGTGAACAGCTTACTACTTCTACTTACCTCTGCAAAAAGCAGAGTAGAAACAATATTGCAATTACTGTATACAGTGTTCTCTTGGTTCTGCCCATTTTGCTCTTCATTATTTTGTGCAAGCCTTTCCATGTTTTTCCAAGATCATCGAGCCTATCATTTCTTATAGCACAATAGTATTCCATCACAATCATGTACCACAACTTGTTCAGCCATTCCCCAATTGATGGGCATCCCCTCAATTTCCAATTCTTTGCCACTGCAAAGAGAGCATAAACATTTAAGGCAAAAAAAGAAATTTACATGATAACTTTATTACATATTTAAAATAAACAGCGAGTTGTACATAATAGATTTGCAGCTTCATGTACAATCATCTATTTATTATACAATGTTATGGAAATGCTTTTTTATTCCATAAATTAAAAATAAAATAAACATTAAAAATAAAAGCAGAGTATAAAGATGCAAAAGAGCTTTGGTGAAACCACCACTTCAGACACCAAGGAGATGCCTATTAGTTTTTCTTTGAATTTACGAAGGAGACTCTTGCTCACCTGTGGAGCAGAGAAAGTTTGCTCAGGGTGCCACTCTTTGTTATTGCTTCAAAGTCAAGTCAGGTCAGGTCAAGAAGCATTTTTTTAGGTGTCTACTGTGTTCCAGGCACTGTGCTAAGCACTGGGGATATAAAGAAAAGCAAAAACAAAAACAAAAACAAAAACAAACCCAGACAGACCACTCTTTGTTCTCAAGGATCTCACAATCTAATGGGGAAGATAATATGCAAACAACTATGTCTGAACAATATGTCAGGTGTACCTGGATACGTGCGTGTGTGTATGTGTGTGCATGTATGCATGTGTAGGATAAGTAGCAGATAATCACAGAGGGAAGGCACTATTATTATGGGACATCAGGAAAAATATCTTGTAGAGGGTGGAATTTGAGCTGGGACTTGAAAGAAAAATGGGGAACTTGGGAAGTGGTGATGAAGAGGAAGGGCATTTCAGGCATGGGGGACAGCCAGCAAAAATGCCCAAGAGATGGAGTGTCTTACTGGAGGAAGAGCAAGGAGACTAGTGCCCTACATTGTGGGGAGTAAGGCTGTAAAGACAGGAGGGGGCCAGGGGCAGGTAGCTGCTCTTCCCACAGCATCTCTTCCCTGAATTTGCTCCATCCTGCTTGGGAGCTGACCCATCTGCCAGGGGTCATGGCCAAAGGGACTCTTAGTCACGAATTCAACATTAAGCTGGCCAGGAAAGACTCTCCTTGAGCTGGGTCTGACTCAGATGTTGTTAATTACAATGATTTGGAGGACTCTTCTGAAGACAATAGTACTAGATGGACTAAAGGACTTCACTGCCTGTGTAGGAGAGAGCAGCTAGTGAAGGTTAATCAGCAAAAAGATGGACCGTTCAAAACTTCTACTGTGACAGCCAAGAACTTA
Organism: Phalanger gymnotis; assembly: GCA_028646595.1. Lineage (NCBI taxonomy): Eukaryota > Metazoa > Chordata > Mammalia > Diprotodontia > Phalangeridae > Phalanger > Phalanger gymnotis. The sequence goes on along the minus strand of JAQQSZ010007632.1, from coordinate 6,217 downwards.
TTCACCCTTGAAAATCATCACTGATTTAAGTCATGCAAAAGGACTCTTCTCAGCCATTGTATGTTGGGCAGCCAATATGTGACCTTGTTTTCATTAGGGCCATTGGAATTGATGACAGTCTTGATTTGCTAAATAGTGCAGTGGATTGAGTGTTGGGCCCAGAATCAGGAAGATCTGAGTTCAAATCTGGCTTCAGACCCTTAGTAGCTGTGTGACCTTGGGCAAGTCATTTAACTTCTGTTGGCCTCGGTTTTCTCATCTATAAAATGGGGATAATAATAGCACCTAACTACCAGGGTTGTTGTGAGGATTAAATGAGATAACAATTGTCAACTGCTTAGCCCAGTGCCTGGCACATAGGAAGTGCTATATGAATGTTGTGGCCAGCTAGATGGTGCAGTGAATAGAACACTGGGCTTTGGGTCAAGAAAATCTGTATTCAAATCTGATCTTAGACACTTCATAGCTGTGTGACATCGGGCAAGTCACTTAACCCTATTTGCCTCAGTTTCCTCATCTGTAAAATGAGCTGGAGAAGGAAATGGCAGAGCACTTCAGTATCTTTGCTAAGAAAACCCCAAATAGGGTCACGAAGAGTTGGACACAACTGAAACAACTCAACAACAACAAAATAAATGTTAACTATTTTTATTTTCTTTAAAAAGTAGGTCTTTTATACAAGGATGAAAATATCAGCAAATATATGCAGCTTTAAGGTTTTACGATGTGTATCTGTCATAGCACCCCTGTGAGGTAGGCAGTATAAGCATTATTGCCATCATTTCCACTGTATAGTTGAAGAAACTGAGGCTTGATGTGACCTCCCCAAGAGACAGTCAAGTAACAAGTGTCATAACCCATATTTTAACCCAAGTTTCTCTTGAGTCTAGGTCTAATGCATGCCTGCCCCCCCAAAGAGCTGCTTCTAGATAGGAAAAACATGTAGTTGTTATCATTAGCATAACAATAACAATCTTTCAGGAATTATTATTCATTCAGTTCCCATGTTCTTCTACAGCTGAGTAAACTAATATTTAGTTATGTGCAGGGCCCATTAACTCTTTCTCAGGCTGCCAGAGTATTATTTAATACGGCTTTACATATGATTACAAATGATTATATACCATATATATCATCAATTTTGTTTTTTTAAGCTAATACACTATCTTTTCACTGGCCTCTGTGGGAAGAAAATAAATAAAACCACTATTAATTACCAATTTATTACTTGCTCAGAGGGAATGGCTGTTTTAAATAATTTTTAAACATAAGTTAAAAATACACACTATCTTCCATCTAAAAAGATATTATTTGTACTCTAAAAAAACAATAAAACCACCCTACCCCTGGTAGAAATTTTGAAATAATCTATTTTAAATTAACTTAGGAACTGAAGAAGAGAAAAATGCAATCTTTTCCTATTGGTTCATTATAGTTTGGGCAAGACAAAACTAAACTAAATGTTATACTCTCCATAATAAATTACATTACTGCATTTAAACTTACTAATTATTGTATCTTCTTGCTAATTATTGTATCTTAGTGGTGGAGAATGGAATGAGAGAGAAATTTTATAACAAGGTCAAAGCAGTGAAAAATAGGTTGTCTTGACAGAAACTCCTAATTTCCTCATATTACTTTGCAGCCTAAAGTTAAACATAATAGCATTTGTGAAACTTGTGGCATGTTTATCAGTATCAGCTGTATTTATCAACAATTGTTCAGTCTACAAGCACTGAATAGACACTTCTCATAGGCCAGGCACTGTGCTAAGTGCCTTCTCGATGAGTTAGTTCAGTGCCTTGGTCCGAGTCTTTCTTTTGCCCCAAAACTTGCCCTCAAACTAGGGGACTTCAGCCTAGATACTGATGCTCTCTCAAACACCCTCACTTCCTAGTTCCTCAATCCCTTCAGTTCCTATGAACTACTTCCTCACTTTACCTCAGCTACACCCAGCAACAGTTACACCCTTGACCTTGCTATCAACCACAGTTGTTCCACTTGCATATTCATGAACTCCAAAATTCCTTTATCTGATACACTACATTTTGTCATTTTATCTTTCTCTCTGGCTTTCAACCCATAGCCCTCTCCTTTTCGGTTCCTCCACTCCTCAGTTCTTTACCAGTCCATGACCACTGCACTAACTACACTGTCCTCCTCCTATCTCAGCCATTCATGTGTTCAACTCAACATTTGAATCCTGTGCCCCCCTTGTCCTATCACTGATCACACCTTGTCATGCCCCAACCTTGGATTTCTCCCACCATCCACTGCCTTTTCCACTACTCATATACTACTGAACAGAGCTAAAGAAAATCGGAAGCCCCTGCTGACTGGGTCCACTACAAATTTTTTATGTAATCTCAATTGGCCTCTCATTGCCACAAAGCATTCATTTTATCACTTCCCTAACTGATTTACTGTTACCACAGCTGCTCTTCCAAACCTTTTCGTCCTTCTGTAAATCACTCCCTGTGGCTCTCCTTCCCCCCACTCTCTTAGCTGAAGGTCTTGCTTTTCATGTGTTCCCCCCAAAAAGTGAAACCATTCACTGAAAGCTCCCTCGTTTCTTCCATTCCTCATCTCACAGTCATTCGTATGTATTCTCCCACCATTTTCCTTCATCCTTGTCTCACTTGAAAAGGTTGCCCTTCTCTTTGCCAGGGCGCCCATTTTTTTTTGGCAGATTGCCTCCTCTATAATTCCCATTCTCTCCTAAATTTTTTATCTCTTCCCGTCTACTGGCTGCTTCTATTTTGCCTTCAAATGTGCTCATGCCTCTGCTAGCCTTTTAAAAAATTCTCACTTGATCTTTCCATCCCCATTAGCTATCATCCTATAATCTCTCCTCTCTTTCATGGTAAATTCCTTCAAAAATTGTCTAGGATTGGTACCTTCACTTCTCTCACTCTCTTCTTAACTTTACAGTCTTGCTTCCAACCTCAACATTTAACTAAATCACCCTCCAGTTACCAATGATCACTTAATTGCTAAATCCACTGGCTTTTTCTTAATCTTTATCCTTCTTGACCTCTCTGCAGCATCTGACACTATCAATCACTCTCTTCTTTTCTGGAAACTCTTTCCTCTATAGATTTTGAGACGCTGTTCTCTCTTTATCTCTTTCTAGCTGTCTGATTTCATCTCCTTAGTCTCTGTCACTGGATCTTCATGCACACTGACTGTAGGTATCTCCCAAGAGTCTGTCTTTGACCCTCTTTCCCCTACTGGCCCCCTATATGATCTACCTTGATGATGTCATCAGGTCATATGGTTTCAATTATCTCATGATCCTCAGATCTATTTATATAGCCCTAACCTCTGAATTGACCTCTAGTTTCACATTACCAACTCCCTATTAGACGTTTTCAACCGGATAGCTGATGCGCATCTTGTACTCAACATTTCCAAAACAAAACTCATTGTCTTTCTCTCAAAACCTTCCTTTCTTCCTAAGTTCCGTATTGCTGCCTAAGGCACCACCATCCTCACAGTCACCCAGGATCACACGACTGAAGTTTCATCCTCAACTTCTCACCTGCATGCTCCCACCACATCCATTTTGTTGCTAAGTTTTGTAGTTTCTACCTTCACAACATTTCTTGTACATATTCTCTCTTCTGAAACTGCTCCCATCCATTGCAGGCCCCCATGCCTGGACTATTGCGGTAGTCTGGTGGCTGGTCTTCCTGCCTCACATCTCTCCCCACTGCAATCCAACCTCTACTCAGCTGCCGAAGTCAACTGACCATGTCATTTCCCTACTGCATAAACTCCAGTGACTTCCTTTCCCTCCAGAATCAAATATAAAATGCAATTTGGTCTTTAAAGACCTACATAACTAAAGCCATTCTCCTCTTTCTAATCTTTGTCTACTTTGCCATTCACACGCTATAAACTGGTTACACTGTCCTTCTTACTGCTTCCTATACAGGACATTGCGTGTTCTGATGCTGGGCATTTTCAGTGACTGTCCACTATGTCTGAATTTCTTTCCCTTCTCACCTCTCTACCCACTGGCTTCCTTCAAGGCTCAGCTCGAATTTTACCTTCTGCAAGAGGCCTTTCCCAGTCTTTCCTTCTTTCTTTTCCCTCACCCCCACCTCTGCTGCTAAGACCTACTCTTTGAAATTACCTCCCATTACCCTGTAAATATATGAAAGTAGTTGTTTGCACATTTTCTCCCCCATTAGAAAGCAAACTCTTTGAGGGCAGGGACTTTTGCCCTTTTGGAGCACTTAGCACAATGCCTAGCACATAGTAAGTCCTTAATACAAGCTTGTCTTTTATGGTGATAATGATTCTGGGGCTGCAAGAAAAGACAAAAACATATAGAAGGTGAGGAAAAAGTAAATGAGGAGAAATTGAAGATTGTAGAAAGATTAGCCAAGTGTGGTGGTACTTATAATCCTCGCTAGTGACAAGGCTTAGCCTGGATGAATCTTTTGAGTGTGGGAGTTCTGAGCTGCAGTGGGCTAAGCCCACCGAGTGTCCACACTATTTGACATTAAGTGAGTTCACAGGAAAAGGGGCCCCCCAGCTGGTCTCAGGAGGAGAGATCCAGCCCAGGTTGGAAATGGAGCTGGTCAAAACTTCTGTGCTGATGTGAGTGGGACCAGCCCCAATGAGTAGTACCTGTACTTCCGGCCTTTGTTAGACAGGGAGACTCAGTCTTCAAAAAAAAAAAAACCAAAACCAAAATAACCAAACTCCAAAACCAACCAACTAAACAAAAACATCAACCTGGCTATGCTATTTGGCTATGAATGATAGAACTCTGTGATCTTAAAAAGATTAAAATTTCAAATAACCTAGAGGGCACTGGAAAGATCAATGGTGCAGGCTACAGCATGTTACCAGAAATGATTCGTAGCATTTAAAACAGTATTAGGGACATGTATAACCTGACAATGAAGTGGGTTGGTCCTATAGTGAAAATGAGAATACACAATTGACAGCCTGGGAACGTTGATTCCTTCAAAATACTAAAAGAACGAGAAGGCCTTCAGTATGTTGGGTGGCTCCTCCATGGAGGATTTATGGAAATATGTGTTGAAACTTTATCTTGTTATGGTTTCTTCCTCTTGCCCCACGCTAGTTAGTGTAATAAATAAGTAAGTAGCCTGTGACAATAACAATAAATAGAAATTAAGAGTGTAAAGGGGAACATAGAAGCCTCTGCAAAAATTGCCTCCTAAATTAATTAAGGGTACATTCAGAGACTATGTGCTAAATGAAGAAGTCAGCTAATGTCCCATTAATGGGACTAAGGAGCTGTTATATTGGAGTCTAGCTGGCTTCTCCTAATAGCAGACTTTGTAAACCTAGGTCTGTAAGCTGGACATAAAATCCAGACATGCACAGTAAAGCCATTATACTTATGAGAAGATGCCCAAACTGGCACTGATAACTTTGAGATGATATTGATATGTTGATAAGCTAAGCCTAAGGTGGCATAGATAAGGGCTGTGCTGTCTCCCTCCTCACCAAAATCCTATAACAATGGGATCCCAATGTCATATTCCTTGAGCACCCCTCCACCTACCATGAATCCCTGATGCCCTGGTGCTCCCAAATCTGATCCAAAGTTATGTAAATGACTCTATGTGCCCCTATCCTTCCAAGTCTATTTCCAAAGTCATATGCCTCCCTCACCCCATTCCCAGCAGGCACCATTGAGCAGTCTGCTTCGGTACTCTCTGTGTCTTATAAAATACTGTTGACAAATTAGTTCCTACTTGGTGCCAGTGTGATCTTTTCTAGTGAGAATCCAAATAACTGGGCTTGTTTGTCCTGACCTAACCAGGTTCACCTTTACTGACCCTTTCTCCTTAGACATGAACTGGGGCATCAGTGCTGAGGGACTACTGGCTCATAGACCGACCTAAGGTGGATAAGTTTGGCACCCTGAGTTCACTGGTAGAAAGCAAGGGTGGACAAAAAAACCTGTGCCCCATCCCCAAAGACCTCCACCCATCGTTGGCTATAATAGAATAAAAGATAGGAACAATAATCAAACAGGACGAAGAAGTGGTATTACAAACTGAATCAGAGTAGAGAGTATCATCATAGAGAAGTGAACAGATTTGACAAAGTACTCAGTTACCTTCTCCTCTGGAAAATGGTTAGGTGACTTTAATGAAACCTGTCTTCATGGAAATAGTATTGCTATTAGGATTTTGAATGATTAAAACTTGAAAATATCATAATTTGA
>JAQQSZ010007631.1:0-13257 GCA_028646595.1 Phalanger gymnotis | reverse complement strand
TTTTTTTATAGGTCTTTGGAGGGACTTGGTGGGGAGCTCACGCCAGTTACTGCTTTCCCGTCGCCATCTTGGCTTCGCCCCCGGAATATGATATTTTTAAAAATCAAAAGATATAGGCTTATAAAAACATTTACCAACCCAAATTCAGAATAACTCTACAGGGATAAAAATAAACCTTTAATGAAATAGAGGATTTTTAAGCATTCCTGAAGAAAAGACCAGAACTAAATAGAAACTTTGAAATACAAAGATGGAAGTCAAGGGAAACAAAAAGTTAAAATAAAGAAGCAATTACGAGGAACTAAACAAGGATAAGGTCTTTACATTCTAATAGAAGGGGTAATATGTATGTTATCTCAGAACCCCAACATCATCAAAAGTCATAGAGTCAAATAAAAGGGAGGGTCTGGGAGTATTTATGTATATAAGTTCAAGTAGTTATTTTTTCATATTCTTTCCTCCCTATTTGTGTACTTTTCTACCCCTACAAATCACATTCTAATTATGTGAGATAATTTCCTCTACCCTTCCCTCTTGCTTTTCCCAACTGGTTTATTCTTCCCCTCCACCTCCTGTCTTCCTTTTTGGTCTTTGTATTTCCAGTGTCTGGCACTTGGGAATTTAATACATACTAATTGAAGAATATTCCTAGTTACTTTTAAAAAAATAATAGTTTATTACCTTCAATTTACCCTGCATCTTGTATGTACATAATTGTTTGCATGGTGTCTCTCTTATTAGAAAGGGAATTCCTTGAGAATAGGGATTTTTTTTTGCCTTTCTTTGTATCCCTATGGCACATAGGAGGTACTTAATTAATTATTGTTGACTTGCAGTCACAACAGTCCTTAAGAAAAAGGTGCGTCTCTAAGTGCTTTCATCAATAAAAGAGAAATAACAGATTAATGAATTGGACATGCCACTAAAAAATAGAAAACCAACAAATTAAAAACTCTAATAAAACACCAAAGTAGAAATCCTGAAAATAAAAAAAAAAGATTTCAATAAAAATCCCTTTGAATCAATAAAACTAGAAGCTGGTTTTTTTTTAAAGAAAAAAACCTGAGTAAAATCGATAAACCATTGGCTAATTTGATTTGGAAAAAACAAAGAGCTCTTCTCAGCAATTCAATGATCTAAAACAATCCCAAAAGACTCCTGGTGCAAAATGCTATCCATTTCCAGAGAAAGAATTATGAAGTCTGGGTACAGATCAAAGCATACTATTTTCTTTTTTTTTTCTTTCTTGTGGTTTTTCCCTTTTTTTCTTATTCTTCTTTCACAACATGACTAATGGGGAAATATGTTTAACATGATTATACATGTGTAGCCTATATCAGATTGCATGCCATCTTGGGGAGGGTCAAGGAGAAGGAGGGGGAAGAATTTAGAACTAAAAATCTTATAAAAGCAAATGTTGAAAACTAAAAATAAATAAATTTAGTTAAAAAATAAAAGAACAAAAAAAGAAAAAGAGCAAATCTAAGTTACTAATAATAACAATTAAAAGGTGAATTCATAATAAATGAATAAGAAATAAAGGAAATCATTAGAAATTATTTTGCCTAATTACATACTAACAAAACCTATGCTTTAAGTGAAGTAAATGAATATTTACAAAAATATAACATGCTTGGATTAACATGTCAAGAAATAGAGTACTCTCCCATCTCAGAAAAAAAAAAAGATTTTGAATAAACTACAAGTGACTTGCTTATCCCCCCAAACCCTGGGGCCAGATGGATTCATAAGCAAATTCTATCAAACATTCAAAAAACAATTAATTTTAGTATTATATAAGCTGTTTGAAAAAATAGGAAAAGAGGGATCCTACCAAATACTTTCTATGATATAAATATGGTCTAGATTCCTAAACTGAGGAGAGCTTTTAAAAAGGAAAAGAAAACTATAATCCAATATTCCTAATGAACATTGATGCAAATTTTAAAAATAAAATTTTAGGAAAGGAAACACAGCAATATATCACTAAATGTATGTACTATCACTAAGTTAGATTTGTATCAGAAATGCAGGGTTGGTTGAACATTAGGAAAATTATCAATATAATAACATGTTAACAATAAGAATAAAAATTATATGATTGTACCAATAGAAGTAGGGAAAGTTTTCAACAAGTTACAGCAATGATTCCTGTGGGGGGAAAAAACCTCATAGCAATAAATATGGCTAAATAGTATGATTTAAATCTGGTAAGTAGTATAAGTTCTTCAATATGGCAGGCAGTGCAATTCTAAAACCAAAAGCCAGGATTATATGCATGGGAGATTAACTAGGCATTAAGAGGCATTAACATTAAGATCAAGGTTAAAGCAAGGATGTATGCCACTGCCATTAATTTTAATATACTCAAAATGCTAGCCATAGCCATAAGACAAGAAAAAGAAGTTGAGGGGGAAAACTCAGCAAAGAAGAAATAAAATCATTACTTTTTGCAGATGATATGATGACTTCCCCCTAGAGATACAACAAAAATTAATTGAAACAATAACTTTAGCAAAATTGCAGGATATAAAATAAATACATAAGTCATCAGCATTCCTGTATATTAATAATAAAATCCAGTAGGAACAAATAGAAAGAAAATTTGAATTATAACCACAATGTATAAAATATTTGATAGTCTACCTGCCATGACCCACAGAGAGACTAAGTATATATATATAACTACAAAACACTCTTTATACAAATAAAGATAGATTTACATCATTGGAAAAATATAAATTTGAATAGGTAAAGCCAACATAATAAAAGTAGCAATACTATCTAAATTAACTAATTTATTTAGTGCTATACCAACCAAACTATCAAAGGTTTACTTTTTAGAATTAGAAAAATAACAAACTTGATCTGAAAGAATAAGAGATTAAGAATCTCAAGGGAAATAGTAAAAATAAAGAAGAAAGGAAAGGGATCTATTAGGACCAAATCCAAAACTATACTACAAATCAGTAATCATCGAAATGATTGGGTATTTAGTTTAAAAATGGGAAGTCAATCAATGGAATAGATTTGGTATGAAATATAAAGAAGAAAATGAATACTATGGTCTAGTGTTTGGTAAATCCAGATATTGGTGTAAGAATTCACTATTTGACAAAAACTGTTAGGAAAACTAGGAAGAAGTCTGATAGAACTACGTATAGGTCAACATTTCACATTGTACATATACCAAGATTAGTACCAGATGAGAACATGACTTAGATACAAAGGGGGCCATCATAAGTGAGTTAGAGGAACAAGGAAGAAATTACCTGTCAGATCTGTTGGTAGAGGAAGAAGAGTTCATAATAAAACAAGAGATAGTAAAGACCACAGAAGGTGAAATGTACAAATTTGGAGGGAATCTAGGAAGAACAGGAAAGACTCTGGCTCTATCATCCCTTGGACTCTATGTATACTTAAGGGAGAGTGTGTCATAGACTTTTTGGGGCTATTTTATAATAAATGTTTTTACTCTACCACTTTATCAAATACCCATTTCTAGAAGCTACATAAGATTGACTGACTAAAATGAATCTCAATTGATAAGTTTGGGGAGGGAAAAAATAACTAGGAACATATACACAATCAACCAAGAAACATTTGTCAACCACCTCCCCTGTGCCAGGCACTATGCTAAGTGCTGGGATATATACAGAGCAGACAGAAGGTAATCTCAGAAGGAAGTAACCAGCAGTTGGGGTGACTGGGAGAGTCATCTTGCAGAAGATTGGATTTGAGCTAAATCTTAAAGGAAGCCAGGAAAACTAAGAAGAAAATGAGAAATGAGAGTATTCTAGGCATAAAAGACAGCCTATGCAAATGCAGGACCAGAAGAAGAAGTGCTATGTATGAGCAATAGAAAGTGGGCCAGTGTATCCAAGATCAAAAAACGTGTGGAGGGAGACCAGGGTTATGAAATTTTAAAATGTCAAACAGAGGACTTTATGTGTATTTGATCCTGGAGGTCACAGAAAGCAACCTGAGTTTATGGAGTAGGGGGATGACCTGGGCAGACATACTCTTTAGGCAAACCACTGTTGCAGCTGAATGGAGAGACACTTGTGGCAAGTGAGATTGATTAGAAAGCTATTAAAGTTTTTCAAGTGAAAGGTGATGAGGGTCTGAACTACATTTGCAGCTCTGAATGTGGAGAGAGAGAGAGAGATGCATGTGAGAGATATTGTGAAGGTAGACATGACAATATTTGGCAATGGATTGGATGTGTGGAGTGAGAGAGAATGAGGACTTCAGGATAACACCAAGCTTAGGACTCAGGCTGATGGCAAGAATGGTGGTGCCTTCAATACTAGTAGGAAAGTTGGGAAGAGATGAGGATTCTGGAGGGAAGACAATGTATTAGAAATGTTCATTTGAGGTGTCTAAGGAAAGATCCAGTTTGAGTTGTTCAAAAAGTAGTTGGTGACATAGAAATGCAGCTCAGGAGAAAGACCATTGCTGTATAAATAGATCTGGTAATTATCTCCATAGAGTTCATAATTGGACCCATGGGAGCTGATGGCATCACTCAGTAAGAAAGTGGAGAGTTCAAAGAGATGAGAGTTTGGGGGGCCATCCATGGTTCGTGTCCAGGACCAGGAGGGAGCTCCAGCAAAGGAGAATGAGAAGAGGTCAGATAGGTAGGAAAACCAGGACAGAGCTCTCCCCAAAACCTAGAGAACAGAGAATCCCGGAGGAAAAGGTGATCAACGATGTTACATTCTGCAGAGATCAAGAAGTATCAGGACTAGGAAATGATCACTAGATTTAACAGGTGAGAGATAATTAGTAACTTTGCAGAAGGCAGTTTTAGTTGAATGGCTGAAAACCAAATTGCAAAGGATTTAGAAGAGAATGAGAAAAGAGAAAATAGAAGCACTCAGCAAAAATGATTTTCCCAAGAAGTTTAGCCAAAAACAAAAAAAAGGGAGGAGAAATATAGGATGATAGCTAATTACAATGGTAAGATCAAGTGAAGGGTTTTTAAGGACAGCAGAGAAATGGGCATGTTTGTAGGCAGTAAAAAAGAAGCCAATAGGAAGACATCGCAAAAGACATTGTTTTTAAGATGTAAAACAAAATAGATACCCTTGAACAAGTGACTATCTATCTATATCTATCTATCTATCTATCTATCTATCTATCTATCTATCTATCTATCTATCTATCCATCTATCTATCTATCTATCTCTGATTATACACTAGAGACTTAAACCAAGACTGAGCCTTATCAACATGTACTTATATCATACACACACACACACACACACACACACACACACACACACACACACACACACAACCATTGGGGCTGTTGAGAAAAATTCCTTCAACTCCCACATCCTGTCAGACTCTTATCCTTCCCAGAACTGAGACTTTAAAAAAAATCTTGGAGAAGTAGTGACCAAAGAGCTGTTTTCCTTTCTAAAAACCTCAGGTTTCATAATTCTAGGAAGCTTTCTGCTCTAGGCTTAGAAGTGGCCTCTCCCCTGTGAGACTTTTTATGTTAAAAACTTTTTTTTCCTTATTCAAATCCCTTGTTATAAAAAGAAAATAAATGCTAATGTGAATATTTTGAATGTATACAGGTAATGTTCCTGATTAAAATAATTCTGTCAGAGATGATTATGTTGAATGAGAATTTGGTCTCAATGTTAAAAATAGCTAATTTTATTTGATTATTTTTGCAGTTGGAATTTAACAAATGTGCTTAAATATCCATATTATCTATTTCAATTTGATTTAATTCAATAAACACTTATATTGCCTACCACGTAAAGGGCCATATGTAGATATATCATAGTTGATGTTAATAAAATAAATTTATAAATATAGTCTTTAAAAGTTTGGTTGTCCTTCCCAAAGAGAAAGACCCCTGACCATCACGTCTAGTCCCTCTTTCTACACACTGACCAATTGTGTGGGAAATGGGGTATGAGTATTCTAAGGAAGGAAACAATGATGGATATCTAGTGGATTTGGGCTCAGCTTTCGTATTTGATTCTGTAAAACTGGAGTGAGTCGAGAACTTATAGAAATATTGGCTAAAAGTGTTGGGAACCATGAGAAGTGCATTGGACTCAAAATCAGGATACCTAGCTTCATAGCCAAGCTCTGACATTTACTAAACTATTGTGACCACGGTTGAGTCATTTACCTCTCTAAGCCTCAGTTTCCCTCTCTGTACATTGAAGATGATAATAGTTACACTATTTGCCTCACAGAGTTGATGTCAGGAAAGTACTTTGTAAACCTCAAATCACTATAGAAATGTGAGTTACTATTATGTTGGGTCTGAATATTTTTTTTTTCCTTCTGGCCATTTGCCCCCTGGCTATCCCACAAGAATCTTGTGCCTTTTTATTAATTTTCTCTCAGTTCTACCAAGGAGACACAAACTTTCATCTCTGCTCATTATCAAATAAGCTAACTTATATAGGTTACCACGTGACTTTAAAGTGACAAAAGATGCTAATTGCTATTATTATTATATATAAAGAGTAGCCTACATCATTGACTCTTTTAAAAAATTTTATTTTATTCCAAACTTAAGAAATAAAACAAGCATTTTCACAAGAGTAGAATAGAAAAAGAAGATTGTACATGAAAGTGCAAATCTATTAAGTACTATTTGTTATTTCTTTTTAAATATATAAAAAAGTGATCAGGTAAATTTTTTCTTTTTTTATTCCTCCCCCTGCACCACCCTATAGATAGCTACCTTTAGAAACAAATAAATGTATATATATATATACATATATATATATATATGTATATGTAAAATCATTCCATATATACTTCTATTTATCAGTTCTTTCCCTGGATGCAGATAGTGGCTTCCTTCATATGTCCTTTGTAGTTAATTTGAGTATTATTCTCTTTTTGTACCATTAGGGGACTTAAAATCTTCATTATATGTTCTTTTTATCTTTGCCATAGCTATCATTGGACATGTCCTAAAGTGCCAGGATTTGGTCTATGTCACAGTAGCTCCCTAAGTGGCCTCTTTACCTCCAACCTCTACTCCCTTCAAACTATACTACATACAACTCGATCAAAAACCTTCGATGATTTCATGCTTACCCGAAACCTAAAATCCAGTCTCCTTGTCATGCTATGCTTTTAAAAAGAATCAATGATACTGGCTGTTCTCTATATGTAATAATATTAAAAATAATAGCAACTATCATCTTACATCATTTTAAGGCCACATAGTAACAGCTGTTTGGTCACTACCACTCCAAGATTTTTTTTCAAAGCCTCACTTCTGGGAAGGATAAGAGCCCAATAACTCCTCAATCGTATTCTAACTTTCCTTTCCAATCTTATGGCCCTACCACTATACTCCTACCAGGACCATTCACCCCCAAAAGACTAGTAGTGTCTCCCTTGTCATTTTCCAATTCTGTTCCTTTGTTCAGGCTGTGCTCCTTATCAGAAGAAATGCTTCTTCCTCTTCACATGCATAACCCCTACCTATTATTTTTAAAAAAAAAAACTGATTTATTTATTTTTAGTTTTCAACATCCACTTCCATAAGATTTTGAGTTCCAAATTTTCCCTCCATCTCTCCCCTCCTCCCACCCCAAGATGACATGTAATTTGATATAGGCTCTACATATACATTCATATCGAAAATATTTTCATATTAGTCATGTTATAAAGAAGAATCAGAACCAATGGGAGAAACCACGAGAAAGAAGAAACAAACAAAAAAAGAGGAAGAGCAAAAAATATGCTTCAATTTGCATTCAGACTCCATAGTTCTTTTTCTGGATGTAGACAGCATTTTCCATCATGAGTCCTTTGGAGTTGTCTTAGATCCTTGCATTGCTAAGAAGAGATAAGTCTATCAAAGTTAGTCATTGCACATTGTGGCTATTACTGTGTATAATGTTCTCCTGGTTCTTCTGTTCATTCCACTCAGCATCAGTTCATTAAAGTCTGTCCATGTTTTTCTGAAGTCCACCTGCTCATCATTTCCTTTAGCACAATAGTATTCCATTACATTCATATACCACAAATTGTTCTGCCATTCCCCAACTGATGCGTATCCCCTCAATTTCCAATTCTTTGCTACCACAAAAAATGCTGCTATAAATATTTTTGTACATATGGGTCCTTTTCTCATTTGTATGATATCTTTGGGATACAGACCTAGAAGTGGTATTGCTGGGTCAAACGCATGCACATTTTTATAGCCCTTTGGCCATAGTTCCAAATTGCTCTCCAGAATGGTTGGATCAGTTCATAAGTTCACCAACAATGCATTAGTGTTAACCCTATCTATTCTTTAAGGCTCAGTTCAGATCCTGTATCCCGAAGGAAAATTTTCCTGATCATCTCTGACTCCCCTCAACCTTACCTTACCATGGCCCACAGTGATCTTTTCCTCTTTTGAATTTCTGTGTTTTGACACTGCCTTTATTATTGTCTTTTTGTGTCTTTGATCATATGGACTCTGAGGGTATCAAGCTTTATAGTTTGTTACATCTTCCACATTGCCTAACACAATGTAGAATAAACAAGAGTACCTTCCACTCACATCTGGATCCTCTTGGATAAGCTAACTCAAGTTCAAGGTACTCTCTGCAACCATATCCATTCAAAAACCATAACTCATGGTCTCCCATTAATGTGTTTATTTTGGCATGTCAGAGAATAATTAGTTCAAAGCAAAAACTTAATGAAATAGAATATTTTTAAAAAGTAGCAATAATAGTTTTTGATAAAAAAGGAACATGTATCCAATGCAAGCCATGCCCACTATGTCTTATTTATAGGTAGTAAACAAAGCTGCTAATGCTATCTTACTCAGATGTAGCAGTCCTCCTTAGGCAACAACACAGCTAGCATTACTTTTCTCTGTTTCCTTCCCATTCGAGCAATCATTAACTACAGATGAAGGCCAGTGATAGCGGAAATTTTTCCATTATGTTGCGAGCTGCTTGAGGGCAGGGACTATGTTATGCCTCTTTTTGTATCCCCAGGACTTAGCACAGTGCTTGACACATAGTAGGCATTTAATAAATGCTTATTGAGTGACTCTCAACTCAATCTGTTGATACGAGGTGTTCAGTCTTGTGTTCAGTAACAAGTCTTTTCTGCATTGTTGTGATGCATTCAGTAGACATGACATTTATTTAAAGATGGGAAATCATGGTATAGCCCTTGCCCAGACTGTTCTAAGAATTCTTTTTCTCCTTATCCACTTGTAGGTGCATCTGTGTTATCACTCTGGCTTCCCTTGCTATTTAGTGGATATGGCTCCAGGATTCTATCAGAGAATGTTCTTAGGCAGGATGGGATTTTTCAGAACAGTAATTATTAAAGTTTTGTGAATTGTGGCATTAGCTTTTTGTCTTCGAATATCCACTTGAAACTTAATAAATTACACATTATTCTCTTTGGTCTCCAGCATCAATCCAGCTCCCTTGGAGCTTGCAATTAATGTTATGAACCATTAGAGCTGAAACAAAACAGAAAATCCAAATAGTAGCCTGATCCTCGGAGGAACCGAAGTGCCAGCTTGATGTAAGTTCTGGGGAAGTAAAGAAGGAAGGTAAGGGAGTGGGGAAGGAAATATGGAGAAATCTGCCAACTTAAACATCAACATACCACAATTACACATAGCAAAGAATACTGAACTGTAAGGGAATAAAAAAAGGAAGGAAGGAAGAAAAAAAGGAAAGTAGGCAAGAAAGAAAAAGAAGGAAATAGAAAGAAAGGAAGGAGGGAAGCAAAGAAGGAAGGAAGGAAAGAAGAAAAAGAAAGGAAGGAAGGATAGAAGGAAGGAGAGGAATCACTGTTCTGAATGATCTGTGAGCAGAGGGAAAAAATCAGAGGATTACAGAGCTGGTCAGATCACAATGGAAATGAAATATGATGAACTGGCCTCCGATCTCACTAACGTAGTGGTTAGAGCACTGGACATGGAGTCAGAAGACCTGGGTTTTGAGTCCTGGCTGTATTGCCTGTTAATTGTGTGATTTAGAGAAATCACTTGATCTCTGTGAACATCAGTTTTTTCATTAGTTAAATGGATTTTCTGTGGAATGCACAGGGTTTTTATTAGGAAAGCACTTTATAAACTTCAGTGAACTCTATAAAGGCAAGAGTTAATTGGGCACATTTCTAGTAATGTTTTTAAGGTTCTTCTTGCTTCTTCCCTGGAGGAGCTACCCCTATAGGAGTGTGCTGTTTGCCCACATTAACTTTACGTGTGTATATTTTACCTTCCCAATTAAATTGCAAAGTATTTGAAAGCATTGGCTTTGTTTTGTGTAACATTCCATAACTCACAACACCTAGCACAGAGCATTGAACATAGTTGAAGCTCAGTAAATAGTTGTTGAGTTACTTACAAAGGCAGAGAGTAAACCAAGATGCAGATGTCAAGTCAGCAGCAGCATTTACACGTGAG
This sequence comes from Phalanger gymnotis, assembly GCA_028646595.1. Classification (NCBI taxonomy): domain Eukaryota; kingdom Metazoa; phylum Chordata; class Mammalia; order Diprotodontia; family Phalangeridae; genus Phalanger; species Phalanger gymnotis. The sequence goes on along the minus strand of JAQQSZ010007631.1, from coordinate 2,834 downwards.
AACTGAGAAAATTAAAGACACTATTACAGGAAAGAGCACAACATTTAAATATGGCATGGAAAATTCCCCCAAGCTGGAGCCAACCTACTCTCACATCTTGTTCCAAGTTGGCAATACTGAAAGATAGGAAGAACTGATACATGGAAATTTCAGTAGAAGGTTTTCCGATGTGGAGCTATCTTGACCTGACCATATTTCCAAGAGGTCTTGGGGTCATGACATTTCTGTAGTCACTCTATGCCCAAATCTCAGACTAGAAAAAATAAAACTACGATATACGCTTAAATCCTGGTGGCAGTGACTCTCCCAAGAATAGTTCAGATGTAAGAGAATCATAGATCTTCAGAATCAGAAGAAACCTCAAAAACTATCTGCTTTAACTTATGCCTGAATAATAATTGACTGCAACATACCCAGAAAAAGGTCATTCAGCTTTTACTTGAAAATTTGCTACAAGGAGAAACCCACTTCCCAAGGCAGCTCATTTTGCTTTTGAACAGTTCAGATTATTAGAAGCTTATATCAAATCTAAATGTCCTTCTCTGCCACTTCATTGAATTGCTCCCAGAGATCTTCCCTCTGGGACTAGGCAGAACTTTTAATCTTTTGTCTCTATAATATCCCTTCACATATTTCAAGGCAGACATCACATCCCTCTAACCCTTCCAATTTCTGAGGTAAATGTCCATAGTTACTTCAATCAATGCTTATGTTGTGGCATTTAGTTCCTTAACTGGTTTTCTTTGGGATATTTTCTAGCTTGTCAATGGCAAGCTAGCCCTCTCCCCCTTGTTCTCTCTCTCTTCCATCCTCCTTTTTTCTTCCCCTCGTTAGGTATATTCAATGCCATCCCTTATTATATGACCCTATTGTTTGACTCCACTGGTGTCCTGACCTTTCCCCCCATGGGATCCAGGAGATAGACCATGCCAGGAATTAGTCAGAGTTGAACAATAAGGAAAGAGATGACAAACATGGGAGAAAGGGGTGTGATCTCCACACAATCTCTTGTAACGGAGATCCAGGAGAGTAAATGGGAAAAAACCCTAAGGTCAGAGTTAAATACGGTGGCAACAGAACTAAACATCCAGGCAGAGAGTCAACAATAGACAAGGTCAAGAAAACACCACAGAGTGGGAAGCACAGGGCTATAATGACATTCGTTTCATGCAAAGAACTTATAGAGGAAAGGGCAAAGGCAAAGTTAGAGGGATACGAAATTGTGGTCACAGAGATTGGATTAAAACTCCAGCTCTACTATGTTCCACCTGAATAAGTTAATTCACCTCTCTGGGTTTTAATTTTCTCACTTGTAAAATGAGGGAGTTGGATCTAAGTCATCTCAGAAGTCCCTTCCAGCTCTAAATCCCATGGCAAGATGACCTCCTCCCCACTCAACTCAAGACCAGGCTGCTATGGGATCAGAAAACTCAAGACCAAAGAGGATGCTGAAGCTGTAGGAAGCTGTGAAACCTCCTCCTTCTCTGAAGTTCTTTCAATATATGATCTATGTTTACTTGGGAGGGGTAGACTAGATAACCTCTTCTGGACTCTTTTGGTGGTCACGAGGTCCTTTAATTTACATGTAATAATAACAGATAATATTATATAGCACTTTAAGGTTTGCAAAGTACTTTACAAATATTATCTCATTTGACCCTCACAACAACCCTACAAAGTAGGCGATACTATTATCCTTATTTTACAGATGAGGAAATTGAGGCAGACAGAGTTTAAGTAACTTGCCCAGAGTCACACAGGTAGTAAGTGTTTGGGGCTGGATTTTAACCAAAGGGTTATACAATGCAGACAGAAGAGGTATTAGCTTTATTAGCTTTACTGTTTGGGTCCAATGAGAACTAAGACCAGAAAGATAGATAATAATAATAATAATTAATAATAATAGCTAGCATTCATAAAGTGCTTTAAGGTTTGCAAAGTACTTTTCAAAAATTATCTCATTTTATAGAGGATACAAGACAAATTTGAGTTCAATATAAAGGAAGGATTTCCTAATCATTAGAACTTTTGAAAACTGACTGGATTTCTTTGGGAGACATTAGGCTTCTTTGTTAGAGTTGTTCAGAAAAAGGCTGGATGGCTTTGTCAGGGGTGCTTTGGGAAGTACCCATCACGGAGCAAGGAGCTGTGCTAGGTGATCTCTGAGGCCCCTTACACTTTGGGATTCTGTGATTTTGGGGAGGCATTTCTTCCAGTTGAAGATTGTTTGGCTCCCAGAGTGTCACAGATCTGAGCCACCCTTTTGTACTAGACCTAGAAAACAGACTGTAAATTTAAAGCTGGAAGTAAATCTAGAGGTAATATGGCCCAATCTCCTTATTTTATAGGTGAGTGAACTCAAGTGTCCTGTGAAATCAAGGCAAGTAACTTACTTGCCCAAGGTCATGCAGGTAATAAATGAGAGAAGTGGATTTAAACCTAGGTCTTCTGAGTTCCAAAGGAATGCTTTTCCCACTGAATGATCTTTGCAAAGTTGGCCTTTTTGCCTCCTTTTTTGGGGGAGAGATTGAGAAATCAGGGCCCTGAGACAGCAGAGTACCACACTTGGACCGTAATATCAGAGTGCAAGAAGTATTGATGGAGGAGGTAGAAATACCACTAAAGAGAGCAAAGACAGGGGGGCGGAGCCAAGATGGCGACTGGAAAGCAGTAACTGGCGTGAGCTCCCCTCCAAGTCCCTCCAAAAACCTATGAAAAAATGGCTCTGAACCAATTCTAGAACTACAGAACCCACAAAGGGGCAGAGGGAAGCAGGACTCCAGCCCAGGTCTGCCTGGATGGTCTCGGGGTAAGGTCTGTCCCGAACAGAACTC
>JAQQSZ010007630.1:0-13257 GCA_028646595.1 Phalanger gymnotis | reverse complement strand
CCTGGAGGTCAGGTGGGACAGACCCCACCTGGAGGTCAGGTCCCACCCAGAGGTAGCTAATCTTGTTGTGACAATTTTATCATTCTGCTCATATTTTCAATTATTTCCTTGTCCTACACTAGATTCTTAGGGTCCCAAATGCAGCCTTTTAACTTACACTCCTGCATATCTGTACCATCACCACATTCGGTACCTCATTTTTAGGACCATTTCCTTTTCAGCCTTTTCTCTTTTGTTCTTTATTTAATCTTTGTCTTTTCTCTTACTTTCTCTTTTCAGCATTCAGTTATCTGACTCTCCTCTTCTTTGCCTTATCCCAATTCTTTTCTCTAAGTCCATGCTGCTTTTTTCCTTCTTATAATCCTTTTGCTGCTTTTACTCTTTCCCTTCTCCTTATATTTATATCTTTCCTGACACCATAGCTTTAGATGAAGCCCAGCTATACTCTGTTTGACCTATTGGGGTCTTCTCTGACACAAGGAAGCCTGTGAAGTCTTTGTCAATGGAAGAGTTTGCAGATCTTGGACTTCTGTCTCTACTTCTTCCCCTTCATCCTCCTCCTTCTCTTCTTCCCACAATGTTCCATCAGTACCTGCAGCAGACTAAGGCCTAGAAAAAGTCAATAAGACCATGGGGTGTCAGGTTAGAGCAAAAGGCTCTGTAAGCCATGGTGACAGGAGCCTTGAAGATGGTTAGTTGGAGTAATAAAAGTAATCAGAGATTCGAGGATGAGAATTTGGTATTGGGAAAGGTCCTAGGACCTTTTGGTGATTGCTTAGTAGATTTGGTTATGGGTGATAATTAACCTGATCTTAGAAAAAGGAGACATGGAGGGGAATCAGAGCTAAGCTTAGGGAAGGGCAGCAGCTTTAGCGTCAGATAACCTGAATTCAGATCCTGCCTTTGTATCTTACTACCAGAGTAACTAGGCAAATCACTTAACTTCTCTAGGCCTCAGTCTCCTTAGCTGTAAATTGAGAGAGTTCTCCAGATGTCTTTTGAAGTCCTTTCCAGCTCTATTTCCATGATCCCATGAAAAGAAATCTGTAATGTTATCTGTGATTCTGGTCACAATGTCTCAAAGACAATACAAAGGAAAAGCTGGTTAACAATGGCAGTTTTTTGTTGTTGTTCAGTTGTTTCTAACTCTTTGTGACCCCATAGGGTTTTCTTGGCAAAGATACTAGAGTGATTTGCCATTTCCTGCTCCAGTGGATTAAAGTAAACAGGTTAAGTGACTTGCCCAGGGTTAAGCAGCTAGTAAGTATCTGAGGCCACATTTGAACTCAGGTTTTCCTAACTCCAAGCCTAGTGGCCTATTTATTGCTCCACTTAGCTGCTGCTTCCTATAAGGAAGTAGGAGATGGAAAAGAAAGATTCTGAAGGAAATGAGGATCCCTTCCTTTAAGTTCAAAAAGTAACAGGGGGCAGGTTGGGACATCGCTTTTGCCATACGGAAGTGGGGGAGGGAAGGGGAAAATGTTGCAAAAGTGAGGAAAACTCTGATCTAGTGTCATTCTCCTTTGTGTCATTTTGTGTCATTTTATGTGCTGCCTCTGGGGAATCAATTAAAACAGTGCTAATTTATGAGTCTTAATGAACAAGGTATTATGCAAACTGTGTGTAAGCAAGGCATGCTTCTTCAACTGGGGAACATTCAAAAAGCACAGTCACCTAATCCAGAGACCTACTGCAGGGTTCCAAAAAGACATGCAACCAGGCATAGAAAATTAGCAAGATCCTTTCTCCTTCCAGCTTTGCTTCTGTGAAACATTTTCCCTTCCCTCCCCTACTTCCTTATGGTAAGGGCACATCCTAACCTGGCCCCTGTTGCTTTTTGAGCTCAAAGGAAGAGATCTTCATCCGCTTCAGCATCTTTCCTTTACCCCTCCTTCCTAACCTGTCTTTCCTCTTCAAGAATACAGCTGGAGTACTCCCAGGGGAGCAAAAAGATTGTCTTTGGAATTACACTCTTCAGTAGCAAATGATGGGCCTTGGATTCCAATATTCTTTTCTGGGATAATTGGTATAGCACAAGCTCTCTACCAGAGTATCCGGAATCAAAGAGATTTAAGCAGAAGTATTCTTAGAGCCTAAGCTCTACTGTCTAGCCTCCTTTCCGAAGCAAAATCCATGTGATTTTGTAGTTGTCGTTCTCCTTTCCAGACTGAGCCTGGGATTTCTGACAGGGTTCGTACACAAGGTATTGTCAATGGACTCTGTTTGGCCTAAAACTAGGAAGTCATTACTGACTTGACATGCTTGTTGGCAGAAGACCGAGGCTCCAACTGAGCCCTAATCAGCCAGAATCCGAGGATGTCTGACTTGCCACCCAAACAGTTGGCGGTCTGAGTCACTTTGTCAATTTTGGAGCTGAAAATTGAAATATTAAATTAGATCATTATCCTTTGCCTACAGTGGGGGAAAAGCAGCCATGACATGCTTCTATATACAGAACATCTCCCAAATGGTCTTTATCAAGTCAATCTCATTTTCATTTCTTCTTTCCTTTTTGCTATGGCATTGTCAGCCAATTTCATAACACTGTATATCTTTGCTACCAAGAAGACGTCTTTGCTCAAGCTGCCAACCACCCTCTTCTTCCTTCTATTCCTCCTTATATTTTAACTTCCTCTTGCTCTTCTGTCTCTTCTGTCTTCTCTTCCCCTTCCACTTCCATCTCTTGGCTTCTCTACATTTACTCTCCCTCCTATTTGAGAGAAGAGATAGGTGGCAAGTGGGAAGTAGGAGCAGGAGGAATGGACCAATGCAGGGTTCCAGTTCTCTGAATCAGTTGGCATCTTATGTTTTATAAGGCTGACCTGATGTCCTAAAAAAGCCCCATCAGCTAGTTGAATGGAAATGAGGCCAGAACAGGATTTATAAGGCTGGAAGAACAGAAATCAATTAAGAAACTAATGGCCAAGACGAAGGTAAAGAAAAGGACCAGAAATAGGGAAAGTTAAAGTGCAGGAGATCATGAACAGAGGGTAGAAATTTCAGAATTCAGGATCTTGAAGGTTTAGAAGGGTTTTTTTTATGATTCTGTCTCAGACATTACCATTAGACAGGTGAAGTATAATAGAGAAGGATGTCACATTAAGTTGAGGAAATATGAAACTGAGGAGAGAGTGTTAGATAGGTCATCAACACACACATCAAAGTCACCAAAAAATATTGGCAGGAAAAAAGCAAAGAAGTCAGGTGCCAAAATCATAGAATAAAAATTAAAGTGGCCATGGCCAGTAATTAAAATCAATAAGTATCATAAGAGGTTGAAGTAGTCAAATGGCATTCAATTCAATATAATACACTAATTTACTAAACGTCAACAATGCACAAATTTTTTTTGGTTTTTTGGCAGGACGGTTGGGGTTAAATGACTTGTCCAACGTCACACAGCTAGTACATGTCCACCTAGCCACCCCAATGCACAAATTTCTACTCTAAGCACTGAGGTTGATAAAAATTTTAGATAATTGACGTTTATAAAGCACTTAGTGATTGCAAAATATTAATGTACGTTATCTAATTCTATCCTCATGTCTCTGAAGAAAATAACATAAGCATTATCCCCATTTTATAAATGAAGAAACTGAGGCCCAGAGAAGCTAAGAGACTTGCTCAATATCCCATAGCTAGTTTGTATCGGAGGCAGGATTTGAATGCAGGTCTCTGCTTACTCTAAGTCCAACATGCTTCCCAATATACTATGCTGCTGCTCAAATAAAATACTATCCCTATACTCCTAGAACAAATAGTCTGGTTGAAATTTATAGTACATGTAGAAGTAACACTACTATGTGATAGCAAAGTCATGAGTGTGTTAGATGCAAATCAAAGTGTTCTTCAAGGGATGAGGAGAAAAATATAAGCAACAAATGGGGCAATATGAAAGGCTTCATGTAGACAGTAGCATTTGAGTTGAGTTCTACAAAGAAACTCACAGAAACAATTAGAAACTCAATAGATGAAGATGAGTGCTTTTCTAGGTATATGGAACAGTGTGGCAAAGGCATGAAGGTGGGAAATGTTAGGAAGAACATAGTTCCAAAAGACAGGAGTACAGATACCATAGAAGGGAATAGTATAAGGAAAAGCTGGAAAGAAGAGTGATGCCAGATTTCTGGAGGGCCCTATAAGCCACACAAGAGGTTAACTATGACTTTGCTCAGCAATAGAGATTTCAGAACCAGAGTGACTAGATAGATGCATAAAATGATTGGTCTGGCAGAAGTAGAAAGCTTGGATTGGGAGTTGAGAAGGAGCATTACCATATCTTTTCAATAGGCCAAATAGCTGGTAATATGAGCTATTACTTGGGTAGTGGCAGAGTAATTCAAGCAGATTAGTTACGGATGTGAGAGGTATTGAGAAGTTAAAATCAATGCCATGAATTTCAAAAGAAAGCTTTGGGGGGTTAGGATATGGAAGTAGAGAGCAAGGGGCATGCCAATTCCACCTTTAGGATCTATGAGTCAACAGGAAAAGGAGTAACCAACATTCAAGATGGCTGCTGGAGTTGTTAAGTCCTCAGGGCAAATTTGAGAAATTCAAGGAAGTTAAAGAGGTTTCTAACAGTAAACATTGAAGATAAAAGGGATTTTGTCAGTGATGGAATAGGAGTTCCAAAGAGAATAATGGAAGAGGCACGCACTCTGTGATCTAACTACATTGGCCAACCTACTGTCCATTACATATAACATTCTATCCCTCATCTCCATACCTTTTGACTACTGTCCCCAATCCCCAGAATGCTCATCCTCCTTACTTCCAACTCAACATTCCCCATTCTACAAGAGGTCTTGACTGGTCCCCTTAGCTACTAATACCTTCCATTCTGAGATCCTCTTCTGTGTATTCTGCATGCATCTTATATGAACTTAGTTCTTTGTTTGTTTGTTTAACTTGTTGTCTTCCGCATTAGAATTAGAGCTCTTTCCCCATTAGAATTAGAGCTGGTTTTGCCTTTCTTAGTATCTCTAGCACTTAGGACAGAGCCTTGCTCATAGTAAGTCCTTAATAAGTGTTTGTTGGGAAAAGATGAAAGGAGGACTAGTAGGTAGTGCAACTGGATAAAAGACATTAGGGGAATGGGAAATATTAAATTGAGTAAAAGCGGCCTGTCCTTCACAGGGAAAGGGAAATACGAAGCAGGTTAGAAGGCTGGTAGTCAAGTTAGTGTGACAAAGATGCTTCCAGAGTCTGGCCCCTTGAGATGCAGAATCCCCTTAAATTTCCTGCATAGGGACTTACTATAGCAACTCTGTAAAGGGACAAATGGGTAACATGAATGCCTTTCTTTCTAATGTCATAACACATACCAGACATTTAATGAATGGGAGGCAGCATGGTACAATCCAATCAGCACTGGATTTAGAGTCAACAGATATATGTTTGAATCCCAGCTCTGCCATATAACTGCATGACCTTGGGCAAATTACTAAGATTTTCTGGGACTCATTTCCTCATCTGCAAAATGAGAAGGTTGGACTAAGGTTCTTTTTAGTTCAAAATCTATTATGCTGTAAAATGCCCAAAGTAAACCTTTGGGAGTATATGCTACATGTTTCATGAGGCCAGTAAAACAACAAGAATTTATTAAATGCTTACTATTTGCCAGACACCATTCTGTGCTCTGAGGCATGGTATTAAGCCAAAGTTCGTAAAATCAGAGAGGGAGGCCAATAGATTGAATCAATTAACAGAGACTTATTAAGCACCTAGTATGTGCCAGGCACTCTGCTAGGCCCTGGGGATATCAATACAACAAATGAAACAATCTCTACCCATGAAGAGCTTCCATCCTAAATCTCAGTCTATGAGTCCCTATCTGGCTAAAGCATTGTTTCTACAGCTCAGACCACTGTGGACTATGCCTGTCTGGGAATTGTAATTATTGTCATTAAAAACAAGTTTCGTGTCTTGAAGAGCCAAGCAGGAGATGGCCACTTGTCAGAGCTTTAGCCTTTTGAGAAAGTAGTGCTATAATAGGCCATAAAATTGTTCTAACCCCCCTTCCCTAAGCTGTCATGTGCTGCTGGATCGATGTATCCCTGGCACTTTGCACTGCTAGCTAATGGGCCTGCCTGCAGTAGCATCTCTGTGCTGCTGCTGCTGCTCCTGCTGCCGTCAGATATTGCTCAAAGGACTAATAAAGACGACCTAAATGTTAGAGGCACCCAGCCAGGGGCTGAAAGAAGGGCAGGGGAAATGGAAAAGATTGAGGAGTATGTGAGAGACAGGAGGAAGAAATAAACCAATTTGGACAGTAAGGTGCCAATCTTGTCTTAAGATCAGTCTGAATCAGGGTAGAGCAATGAGTGTAGAAAGCTTGCTGATGGCAGAAGGGGGGCAGAACCCCCAGTGGCTTTCTTCTGAGAACTCCTGTCACCAAAAGACCCAACTGACATTGTACCTAACTTATGTCCTCTGCGTTCCCCAGAAGTCAGCTTACAGCTCTCTGAATTTTCTCTGCAACCTTTTAAAGCATAATAACTTTCCCTGAGCCTACCACAACATATGTTGGAGACTGAGAACACAGGAATATGTCATTTCTCATAAAGGTTAAAAAGGTGTTGTGACCAGTGAAGAGCTAAAGTGACATTTGCATTTAGGTGACAAACAAGCTCATTCCTTCTAGGTAAAGGCCAGGCCTTTTTCAAAGATGTGGAAGCAAGGTAAGATAAAGGCTGCCCTCTTCAGCCACCTCTGGGAAAGTCCGAGATACCTCATAGCTACATTAGTGCACGGTAGGTCACCCTAGCATTGCCTTTTAAAAATAAAATCAAGGTTCCAGGTTGAGGAACAGAACTGCAAAATCACATTCCCTTCAAGAACATAAAACATGAAACTCTTTCCTTGATATTCATTCAGTGACCAACCCGCTTGGACTGGGCCAACTGTCAGATAAAAGGATAGAATAAACAATGGCCAATGGCTTTTTCTGATTTAACCAGCAGCCTCTCAATCAATAAATGAGCATAGATTGAAACAAATTGAATTCTAGGGGCAAGAAATCTCCAACCTCCAAACTCACAAGCCATATGCAAAGTCATGGCGGTGGAAGTATGAATTTTAGGACTGACAAGTCTATCTTCACCCTAAGCTAAAAGATGAGACAGCGGTTTGGCATACTGCAAAAGGACATTGCACTGGGAACAAAGAGACATGAATTCTTCCTTGGAACAAAAGAAGCCTGGTCGTGTGACTCTGGGCAAGGCACACAACCTCTCTGTACGTCAGTTTCCCCAGGATGACCTTTAAAACCCCTTCAGGCTCCAAAATTCTACTACAATTTATAACCTCTATACTATGCAGAGTGATAGTGGTATAATGCAATGGTGTCAAATTCAAATAGAAACTGGGGTCACTAAATTGTACATAAGGATCCCTGAAGATACATATTGACTTAGGAAACCACATATTAAAATTACCTATGTTTTATTATATTTTTATTTATTTTGTTAAATATTTCCCAAATACATCTTAATCTAGTTTGTCCCTGCTCTCTCTGGTATAGCGGATAAAGTGCTAGTCTGGAAACAAGAGCTTGACCTTTTCCTCTGCTCTAGAAAGGATGAACTAAGCAAGGTCCCCGCCCATAACAGAAAGTTGAAACTGAAAAAACTGCAAGCCTTCAAGAGGTTCAACTTTTATTGGTACACCAAGCTATAGAACTCATGCTATGTAAGGTCCCCAATCTCAAATTCCTGCAATTTAATCTAAAGTTTAACCATAGTGAATATACAAAGCTAGTAATAAGTGCTTCATTTTCTTGTCTATTAAGAGTTTTGATTCAGTAGCATTTTGAGAGATATCAATCAACATTTATTAAGTGCTTAATATGTGCCAGGCACTATTCTAAACACCGGGGATACAAAAAAAGTCAAAAGACAATCCCTGTCCTCGAGGAACTTACATCTAATGTTTTATCATGCTTGTTGCCACTCCTCAAAGTGAAAATGAATAATTCTAATAATTTTAAGCAGAAGCCTTTTTAAAGAGCTAAAATGGTCTGATAAGCCTGGTAGTCAGGCACTCTACTGCTCAGATTTTATGGTTTTGTTTCCCAAATTCAATACTACCCATCCTGGCTCCATGAGCTTCATTTGATCATTCTTTCTTACCTGTACTCTCTTCTTAAGTCTCCAGGCTTTGTTCTCATTCAACTTCCTCTCCAACCTGTGGTTGCCATTGGTGCCTTTATTCTTCTAGATTTCAGATTCTGTTACACCTAGTTACTTTTCAAGGCAATGAAACAGGAATCAGCTGCTTCAAATTCCCTAAGAAAGTTTGCAAATCCTGCCAATGGAATCAACAAATGAGAATATACCTTCGTATTAACTCATTGCTTCTTCTTAAGAAGAAGCTTCTTATTAACTTCATTGCTTCTTAAGAAGATCTGTAGTCTCATAGATATGGAGAGGATACTCATACTCCCTCTAACTGGGCAGATCCACTCTTATTCAAGAGTCTGGTCATCCTGTGGCTCTGATCTATAGCAAACTGCACTCCTCCTACAACACTCCCCTTCTAAGGTTTCCCAGATTTCTTTGGTACTTATAATTTTTTTTCTTTTGTTCGGTATTCAACACTTCAGAAATCTGTGATTCCATATGTGCTTTCTCCACCAGTGTAGATCACACACTTGTCATCCGCACCTTGTAACGTAATAAATGTTCTTCAAAAGTTTCTAGGGTTGAAATTCATTAATGATCATCAAGCCAATTAATGTTCATTAACAATCAATGAGTCTCTCTTAGAATGTTGGCTCTTTCACTCCATGAAAAAATGGAACCACCAGAATCACAGAGGCATCTGTGGAAATTCTTAATAGTCCTAGGTAATGAGTTGTGCTGTTGGGTATGAAAAGCAGGAGAGTGAAACGACTAAAGGAGCTCTGAAAGATTACTCCCCTCCAGGGGAGACCTATGAAGAGGAAAAAAGGAGCAAGAGGGAAGAGTGTAGAGAAAGGAGAGCATGGCAGAGACCCAGCAGAAACCATCCAACTGCGATCAGCTCCCTCAAGCTCAGGCCAGCTGTGTCTGTGTTTATCCTTGGCCTAGTTCTGACCTCCTACAAAACTTCTCCAAATTGATCTAGGCTGGTCATAGATAGCTTGAAAGGAGCTTAGAGACCATCTACACCAACTCAAACTCCATTTTACAAATGAAGAAACTGAAGACCACCAGCTTTGATAGCTAAATAGCAGAGTAGGGATTTGAACTCAGATGACCAAGTTTATTACTAATAACATTCTCCAAACCTTTCCAGTTTGGTAAGGCCTACCACACTCATGCACCTATGGCAAAACTTTCAAGAAACCAAGGGCATCTGTGCACAAATCAGGCATCACAGTAAGACTTTAGTGGAGGTTTGCAATGTATTCGTTTAGATAAAATAAGAAGAGGCCAAATCCACAGTGGACAGAGTGCTGGTCTCAGAACCAGAAAGGCCTGGGTTTAAATATGACAGTTGGTTCTGTGGCCCTGGGCAAGTCCATTAACTTCTCAGTTCTTTAGGCAACCAACACTCTTAAATGCAGAATAATTGTTCCTTTGCATTGGTATAGGGAAGTTCTTCTACCTGGAATTCCCTACACAGATGAAATCACAGCACCAGTCCAAAACAAAAACAAAAGCATTTAAATTAACGAAAGTGTAAAAAACAATAAAGATGTGGTTGGTATAAAAGCAGAGAAAGCGAAAGAGAGAGAAAGAGAAAGAGAGATCTTGTATCTACGCAAACATTCAAACAAACCTACACACATAAACGTGTATGTGTATCTTTTCATAAATTTATATTCTAAAACTGTTACAAAATTACTTTTTTTAAAAAAAGTTTCTAACCTCTAAGCCAGGTTGTTAAAAATAAATAAAAGGAAAGAAAGAAATCTACCTAGGACTGTTCCCAGGGAACTCATATCTAAATGATAAATTTTTGTAGGTCTATTTTCACCATTTCGTATTGATTAAGCACTTATAGTGAGCCATGTTGAGGTTTGTGGGAGGGAGGTTTAGGCCTTCAGAAAGGAATGGGGAAAAATCAAGCTGATATAAGATTAACCATTGTTTTGGCATTGTGTTGATATATCGATTAACTCATTAATAGCCCTAGTAATAATATTCAATTGAGGAAAATATTATTACCTTCCAAGTATAGATTGCATATTAATTATATGCAAACAGCTTGCCAGGGTGAGTGAACTAAAGATCTCATTTGGGGAAAAAATTAAATCCACAACTGTTTTATGGCTTATTGATAGAAATTGTATCATGTAAAATTTGTAATAAAATTGCCTGACCTTATATAAGATTAGAAAGGTTATTACATATTTGAAATAGTGTTCCATATCCTTAAATTAAAATGAAATTTAAGTCTTGAAATATTTTTAAAATAATCCTTGAGATATATTTGGTTTACCAACAATGGATACATGTAGTATCAAACCCATGGAGTCTTACACACATCACAATTATCTCCATACGTATATGTTATTGACAAATATGTATATTTTCCCATATGGTGTTGAATGTTAGCTTCTAATTTACCCCTTAATTTTTAATTAATTTTAAATTACATTCTAAATGAAGCCTACAGGAGACTAATTTGCATGCTTATTTGCATATCTATAAACACACTACTAGCATTGTTTATCTAGCCCCAGTCCCCTTGACTTGAAGAACTTTCCTTCACTCCATGTGACCAGTGGAATAAACTTTAAAATCTCTAAGATTTGGCAATGGCAATTAGAATTCAGGATGGATGGTTCCTAATTATTTTCTTTCTACTGGGCCTGTGCTGGCTCCCAAGAGGCCATTGTCAGTGGAAACAAGTTAAGGCTTTTGCTTTCATAAGGAAATATATCTGCTGTACTTTGGAGATGCAATATATGCTTTCTCATGCTGAGTTTTATATAGTTCCCCATTCCTCTGATGCCACTTGTCATGGATCCCAAATCAGAAAATGTTTTATCCTGACTGCTCCCTTGGATTCATTTCTTCCAAATGTAGTCACATAGAAGCAAAATTGAGTAAGAGCCATGTTCTCTTCTAAGAACCATTAATGACACTAATGCTTTGCCTTCTCATCTAAAGAGAGAATACATATATAGCTTTCAATAAATTGATACACATTCCCCAAGGCCCTTTGGATGTTAGGAGCAAACAGATTTATAAGGAAAGGACCAAATGGCTTCCAGGCACACAAGTCACAGCACAGGGCGAGGCTGGGAATTATCTATCCTGTAATGGAATCCTTTTCACTTCATTACACAAGCAGAGGTTTTATTGCATCATCTTTTGGGAGGACCTTGCCCTGGGATTACTAAATAAAGAACAGTGCCACATAGAAATTGAGGTTGAGGACTATATTGGGTGACTTTCATGAAACAGAGCAAGGATGAGTGTTTCAGAGAAGATGGAAGCTAGGGCAAATAAGAGGCTAAATAGACATTTCAGGAAACCACATCATCAAGTGATTTGCAGACCTCCTGCTCAATCCCTGCCACAGCCTTGCTGCATAACAGTAGCCTGCTGTGATCACTGTTCATGGGTCAAGATGCTAAAGAGAGATTCCGGCTACCACTGGCCACAAGCAACAGGCATATTCCTTCATCAAGTGACGTGTCCATTTGGTCACTTCTGCGCTGCTTCCTCAAGATGCCCTTTTCACTGATGGTTATCATTTAATGATGTGGAAGTTACTCATTTTTATACTTCTAATAGGAAATACCCCTGCTTAGACAGGGTGGAGAAATTTCCTCTGAGCACAAAGTCATTTGCATAATGTCTCCAAACATAAAGGCGTGTATGAATATAGGGACAAAAATCGTTTTTGTGCCTTCCAGTGAACAGACACCAAGAGGTACTACTGTAATGTGTCAGACTCAGAGCCCCATGACCAATTGGGATTAAAAAAAAAAGCTACACTATGGAAGAATAGACTGCAGCTCTCCTGATTCCCAGCCTAAAAGGACCAGCTGCTCCCTTGTTTTGATAAATCTCTATGATTACACTACTAAGAGGTAGATTTTTTCCTTCATCTAAGTGTTTATCAAAATCAAGCTGGTCCTCAAAGGACCCCATGTGATATGAAACATGTCAAGATGATGGTCTCTGTGGTTGGATCATCATCACACAATCAATCAATTGGCAGCAAACACAGCTATATTTTACCTAGAAAACAGGAAGAAAATATCCTTTCTCTTGCTATGACCAGGGAACATTTTTTGCAAGGCACTTCTTGGTGCATCAATCATTTGGCCAGGGCATTCGATGGTAAGACACGAATCCAATGTGCAAGTCTATAACGTCTATTATCTGAAAAAGCAAGAAAACTGTGAAAGTGATTCCTGGAGTAGGTGAGATGATGCACCAGATGACCTCAAAGATCTTTTCCTACTCTAAGAGTCTATGATATTCTGTTACCAGAACCACAAAAGGATGCCAGATCAAAGCAGATGGGTAAGAACTTGAAGTATGTAGTGGAGGGGATAGGATAAGTAGAGTTAAGAAATGCCAACTGTTTCAAGACTTTATGTGGTACGTGATGGGATAGCTTGTGAGACAAAGAGAGAGATGAAGATTCCCTTGCTCAGGGAACTTCAGTGGCTCCCTATTGCTTCTAGAATAAAATGTAAGCTACTCTGGAAGTGAAAGCCATTCACAATCTGAGTTAGCTTATATTTCTAGAAATATTTTACTATAATCCTACTTTTCTACGTATTCTACATTCTACCTCCTTTCTCTAGGACTTTGAACTCAAATACCTTGCTTCTACACACTATCATTGATTACGTCTTAAAAAACCCCAATATTGGATTACTTCCTCCATCTACCCCCTTTACTCTTATTTATTTACTGCTGCTGTTCACAAAGCTGGAGAAAAATAACAGCTCTGCTGGCTAGCATGCAGCCTTTATACAGTATAAAGTGCTGTATACATGTTATCTCATTTGATGGGGCCTACTACAAACTTATGCCACCTAATCTCATCATGACAAGGTAATTTTCTTCCATCTCCTTCAATGGATTCACTATCTCACTCACCACAGTGGCTATTCTAAACCTTTTCATCCCTCCTCAACCCTCTCATACTACCCCTTTCTCCCAACACTCTCAGCTAAGGCCTCTCACTTTATACTTAACGCACCCCCCCCCACAAAAATATTGAGACCATTAGCTGAGAGCACTCTCTTATCCCCTCCATCTCACCTCACTCAAACATCTTCCATTACTGTCTCCGCCATTCCTA
>JAQQSZ010007629.1:0-13257 GCA_028646595.1 Phalanger gymnotis | reverse complement strand
TAAATTTCTGCTTTTGAAGCTCAAGGATCTCTGTCCCAGCTTTCTTATTCTGGGGATTGTGAGTCTTGTTGTTGGCTTTGTGAATTATAGCCTTCAGTTTCCTGAGGTGTGGGGGAGGGGGTCTGGCTGCCCAAAATCTCTTCCCCTGGGGTTGTTTTCCAGCACTGTTGCTCTTCAGCAATAGTCTCAGCTCTTTGTTGTTTGGGCTGGGTGTCTGGCACTTCCTCTGGGGGAGCAAGAGTACATCTGGGCTCCTGGTGTTGACCCCTGCTGGCTCTGCCCCTGTGGGACTCAGGTACTCCTACTACTTGGCCACTGAAGCCCCACTTCTGTCTCCTCTATTCCAGTGTTTTTGTTTTCTTTTTTTTCCCCCAGGGAATTCTCTGGGTGGGGAGGGGAGGGATTAGAGCAGTTTACCTGGCCATTATGTCTCCAGGAAGTTCAAGAAGCATTTCATACCTTTGGGCCGCAAGCCTCAGGAGCTGGTATCTCACAGTCGGTGGTGTTGCACTGCCTCTCCTCGCTTCCACAGAGTGCTGTCCTGTGTTGGGAGGCCTGGGGATCTCCTCTGGTTTTGGGAGCCTGGCATTCTCCCAGCCTGTCTCCCACGTGGGTTTTCCCAGCCAGCTGCTTCCACTTTGGTCCCATCTGGAGCAGCTCCACAGCCGAGTGCTCTCCTAGCCCACAGATTCATTCCTTCGGCCTTTCAGACTCTCCTGGCTGGGAAATTTGCCCCACTCACACTTCTTGCGGTTTCTAACTCTCTCAAATCTGCTCAAATTCACTTTTTTATAGGAATCTGACAGAACTTGTGAGAGAGCTCTGGTAAGATGCTGTTTTCATGCAGCCATCTCAGCTCTGCCCCCCCAACTAGATATTTTCAAGCAAAGCCTAAATGAAGACTTGTTGGGAATGATATAGGCAGGATTTTTGTCCAGGTGTCTGACTTTTTCCTTCTATCCAGGCATTCTTTAATGCAACTTTCACTTTGGGATAAGAAAAATTAGTCACTTCATTTATTGACATGATAACATTTGTCAAATGGGCAGTTTAGCGCACAGACAGAAAAAAAGTACTTTTTGCACTAAGAAAAAAGATTTAAATCTATTGTTAAAGAATGTAAGATACTACCTTTGTCATAGATGGATGTTTTGATGCCAGAAAGAAGTAGGTTATCTTTAAGGTCTAAATGTTCCATTGTCGTGAATGGCTATTTTGTTTTCTTTTATTTGTAAATGGAAAACCATGGGAGGAACTTGAGTTAAAATGATGAATAGGGAAAGTATATTCTTCCTCAACAGGATTATCCTTTAAGAGAGACCATGTGACAATGGTCCTTTTCTGAGAACCTAGATCTGCCTGTGTGAAAGGCTTGAATGAGCAAGTTAGCACAAAGAACAAGTAGGAATCTGCTTACCCGTGAGAAAGGTATGAAGTGCTACCCTATGGGTAATAACCCAGCATACCCAAGGTTACTCATCTTCCACATTTCCATAAGCAATCTATTCCACTGGCTAAAAATCCCTTCAACAAATCCTCATATGGCCTGATTTTGAATCTCTTTACTTCCCCTAGATATGCTGCAGTTTTGTAACATCTTTCATAAAGTGCAGAACCAAGAAATGAACACTTGTAGTCTGAGACTCTAGAACTTCCCCTCCTTTGGTTGAACTATAATATGATTATATTAGCCTTTTTTTGTCATGATTTTCAGTATATTTTCTCTGTTTCTGTCTCTCTGTGTCTCTTTCTCTGTCTCTCTCTCTATATATACACATACATACATACACATATAAAGAGATGTTGTTTCTATATAACATATAATATATTATTACATATTATAAATATAACTAAATATTCAACATATCATATATTATATAATTATATATTACATATATAGAAACACATTTCTATATATATATACATAGAATACATGTATTATATATATGTAGAGATAGAGAGAAAGAGAGAGAGACAGAGACAGAGGGTCAGTCAACAAGCATTTTACTCAATTCTTACTATGTATTAGGCATAATAGTAAGTGCCAAATTACTGAAAGACAGAGCAAATCATATTCCATGCCTTCAAGGTATTCACATTCTAATGGAAAAGACAATATGTAAATAATTATAAAACATGTAACTATAAGCAACATATAAAAGAAATATATACTTGACATATATCTGTGTATGTACGTAGTATAAATGGGTGATAATCTCACAGAAATTACATAATGATTTTACAGTTCAGTAAATATCCCAGGTGTGGTTTTTTGTGTTTTTTTTAAAGATGAACTTGTCTAGTCATATCTCTTCCTTCTTGGAGCTACATTATTATTTTTGAGGTTCCCAGATGCAATTAGTGAGACACTGGCCGGGGAGTTAAGACAAGAGTGACCTCAACCAGCCTTAATCAGAAATTCATCCATCATAGGATCATTAATTTAGGAGGTACCTTGAGGGATATTCCATTCTGACTACTTCATTTGATAGATCGGGCATAGAGGCAGAAAAAAGGTTAAGTGACTTTCTCAGGTTCTCACAGGATCCTAAAAATAACATCTTGTTTTACAGATGAAGAAACTAAGGTCTAGAAAGGTTGTTGTTTACCTAAGGACACACAGATTTTAAGTCTTCTCCAAAAATGGCTTTCTTTGGACATTCTGTATTTGTCCTAAGTCTGTGACCAGCCTATCATAGGAGGTTGTTCCTTTGCCCAGTATAATATCATCTATAGTCCTTTAAATATTCCTTCCACATATTATCAGTCAGCAAGAATTTAAATTCTTGCTAAGTGTCACATACTATCCTGGGGATAATAACATAACAACAAGCAAAAACTTTGTCCTTACTTTCAAAGAGCTCCCATTCTAATGGGGGAGTCAACATTCAAACAATTATGTTCCTGCCTGAGATAGAGAGTGAAAATAGGAGGTAACTTAGAAAGATGGAATTAGCAGTGTTGGGGACAGGGGCTGGATGAGGAAAGGCCTCTTACAGATGATAGGATTTGAACTAAGTCTGGAAAGAAGCCAGAGAAACCCAGAGGTGGAAACAGGGAAAAGGCATGAAGTCAAGAGTGTGTGACCAATGAGAACAGAAGGAAGGTCAGTGTTGCTGGATCATAGAGGATATTGAGGGCGATAAGTATAAGACCATAGGGAGGAGCCAGGCTTTGAAGGACTTCCAAAATGAAAAGATTTTAGGTCATAAAATCCATTTTATAATCAGTGCTAATAGCGAAACATTACCAGATGGTAGAGATCTCCCAAACAAATGTGCTTGAATTTCTCTTCTTATCTTCTGTCCTAAACAAAATTTTCATGGTAACCTTGATGGCATGAATCTAGTTCCTAATGGTGGAGGAACCAAATTACTAAAGAAGAGCATGATAATTGGCATTAATTAGCCTCCTTGTTGACAATGTCAACAAAGAGGACACAACTTCTGGACACATGAAGATGCAAATATTTTTCACCTACAGAGGTCAGGCACTTCAATGAAGCCAAGTAGGCAAAGGTTATATATCTCTCTGGGTATAAATTGATGACTTTGATATTTCTTTCTACTTCTGAAAATCCTGTGTCTGATTTGCACAAGGAGCAAAAGAAAGAAAGAAAGAAAGAAAGAAAGAAAGAAAGAAAGAAAGAAAGAAAGAAAGGGAAGGAGGGAGGAAGGAAGAAAAATGGAACTTGCAGAATCTGAAAAGATAAGAAGATCAGGGTGATGGCAAAGGTTTGTAAATATTCAACTTATATATCCAGTTTTGCATTGTGAGTATGTTTTTAAAAGTAAATAAAATTTCATTCCACAGGAGAGAGAAAGCATTATATATGTTCTTCTAAACCATGTTTGATCCATAGCAAAAACAAATTGGAATCTATATTGGGTTTCCTTGAAAGTATTAGAGTTCTTATCCACTTCATACCTTTTAAAAGCCACCATTCATTTATTTATTTTTTCTTTTTTATAGTATCTTGTTTTTTCCTAGTCACAGGTCAAGACATTTTTTTATCATTCATTTATGAAAGATTTTCAGTTCCATATATTTTCTTCCTAGCATGCTCCCCTCCCCTCTTCCTAAAATGGTAGGTAATTTGATATAGTGTGATATAGATTAGTGATATAGATATAACTTGATATAATGTGCTATCATGTAAAATGTATTTCCACATTAGTCAAAGTTGAGGAAGATGAAACACATCAAAAAGAAAAAAAATGAAAAAGAATAAAGCAAGAAAAAAGAGTCTGCTTCAATCTGCATTCACAGTGTATCAATTCTTTATCTGGATGTGGATAGCATTTTCCTCCCTGAGTCCTTTGTAATTGTCCTGCATCCTTATGTTGCTGAGAAGAGCTGAGTCATTCATAGCTGACCATCACACAATGCTGCTGATGCTGTGTTCAATGATTTCCTTGTTCTGTTAACTTCATTTTGCATCAGTTTGTCCAAGTCTTTCCAGGTTTTTCTGAAATCTGCCTGTTCATAATTTCATATTACACAATAGTATACCTTTACTTTCACATACCACAACTTCTTCAGCCTTTCCCCTATTGATGGACTTGGCCTCAATTTTCAATATTTTGCCACCACAAAAAAGGCTGCTATAAATATTTGTGCATATAGATCTAGCAGTGGTATTGCTGGATCAAAGGATATGCACAGTTTTACAGCCCTTTGGGCATAATTCCAAATTGCTCTCCAGAATGGTTGGTTCAGTTCACAACTCCACCAACAGTACATTAGCATCCAAATTTTCCCATATCTTCTTCACTATTTATCATTTTCTTTTTTGTTATATTAGCTAATCTGATGGTTGTGAGGTCGTACCTAAGTTGTTTCAATTTGAATTTCTCTAATCAAAAGTAATTTAGAGCACTTCTTCATATGTCTATAGATAACTGATTTTTTCATCTGAAAACTGCCTATTCCTATCTTTGACCAATTATTAATTGGGGAATGGCTTGTATTCACATATATTTGACTCAGTTCTCTATATATTTGAGAAATGAGGCCTTTATTAGAGATACTTCATGTAAATATGGTTTCCCAGCTTTCTGTTTTCCTTCTAATCTCTGTTGTATTGGTGTCGTTACTGCAAAAGCTTTTTAATTTAATACAATCATAATTATCTATTATACATTTTGTAATGCTGTCTATCTCTTGTTTGCTTATGAATTCTTCCTTTCTCCGTAGACCTGAGACCTCTTCTAATTTGCTTATGGTGTCACCCTTTATGTTTAAATCTTGTAGTTATTTTGACCTTGTATGAAATGTTGGTCTACATCTAGTTTATCCTCTATTATTTTTCGGTTTTCCTAGCAGTTTTTTTGTCAAATAGTGAGTCTTATCTCAAAGGCTGCGGTCTTTGGGTTTAGTAAACACTAGGTTGCTATGATCATTTGTTACTGTGCCTTGTGTACCTAATCTATGCCACTGATCCACCCCTCTATTTCTTAGCCAGTACCAGATAGTTTTGATGATTGCTGCTCTATAATATAGTTTAAGATCTGGTATTGCTAGGCCATTTTCCCTTGTATTTTTTTTTAAATTAATTCCCTTGATGTTCTTGAGCTTTTGTTCTTCCAGATGAATTTTGTTGTTGTTTTTTCTAGCTCTATGAAACAATTTTTGGTAGTCTGATTGATATGGCACTGAATAAGTAAATTAATTTAGGCAGAATTGTCATTAGCTCAATCTACCTTTAAGCAATTGATAGTTTTCCAGTTGTTTAGATCTGACTTTATTTGTGTGAAAAGTGTTTTGTAACTGTGTTCATATAATTTCTGGGTTTGTCTTGGCGGGTAGACCCCCTATTGTTTTATATCGTTTACAGTTATTTTAAATGGAATTTCTCTTTCCATCTCTCCTTGCTGGGTTTTGCTGACCATAAAAAGAAATGTTGATGAATTATGTGGGTTTACCTTATATTCTGCTAGTTTGCTAAAGTTGTTAATTATTTCAAGTAGTTTTGTAATTGATTCTCTAGGGCTCCCTAAGTATACCATCATATCATCTGCAAAGAGGGATAGTTTTGTTTCTTCATTGCCTATTCTAACTCCTTTGCATTTTTTTTCCTTCTCTTATTGTTATAGCTAACATTTTTAGTAATATATTAAATAGTGGTGATAATGGGCATCCTTTCTTCACCCCTGATCTTCTTGGGGAGGCTTCTAGCTTATTCCCTGTTCAGATAATGCTTACTGATGAGTTTAGATAGATACTAATTATCATGTTAAGGAATGATTCTTTCATTCCTATTCTCTCTAGAGTTTTTAATGTGAATATTGGTGCTTTATTTTGTCAAAAGCTTTTTCAATATCTGTTGAGATAAACTTATGATTTCTGCAGGTTTTATTATTGATATAGTCAATTATGATGATAGTTTTCCTAATATTGAACCAAGTCTATATTCCTGGTATAAACCCCACCTGGTCATAGTGTATAATCTCTGTGATATATTGATATAACTACCTTGCTACTATTTTGTTCAAAATGTTTTCATTAACATTCATTAGGGAAATTCATCTATAATTTTCTTTCTCCATTTTAGGTATCAGCACCATATTGGCATAAAAAAAGGACTTTGGTAGGACTCCTTCACCTAGTTTTCCAAATACCCTGTATAGTACTGAAATTAATTGTTTTTTAAATGTTTGGTAGAATTCACTTGTGAATCTATCCGGCCCTTGGGATTTGTTCTGAGAGAGCTCATTAATGCTTTGTTCAGTTTCTTTTTCTAATATGGAGTTATATAGGCTTTCCTTTTCCTGATCTGTTAAAGTAATTTTTATTTTTGAACTATTCATTAATTTCTCTCAGATTGTCATATTTATTGGCATATAACTGGGTGAAATATTTCATAATGATTGCTTTAATTTTTTCTTTGTCGGTAGTAATTTCACCCTTTTAATTTTTCCTACTGGATATTTGATTTTCTTTTTCTTTTTAATCAAATTAACCAATGGCTTATCAATCTAGTTTTTTAAATCATAAAACCAACTCCTAGTTTTATTTATTAGCTCAATAGTTTTGTTTTTTACTTTCAATTTATTAATCTCATATTTGATTTTCAGGATTTCCAATTTGGTGCTCAATTGGAGATTTTTAATTTGTTCTTTTTTTCAGTTCTTTTTTTTTTAGTTGCAGGCCCAATTCATTGATTTGCTCCTTCTCTATTTTGTTGATATAAGAATTTAGAGAAATAAACTTTCTCCAAAGTACTACTTTGGCTGCACCCCATAAATTTTGAAGTGTTTTCTCATTGTTGTCATTTTGAAATGCAATTATTTATTTTTATATGATTTGTCCTTTGATTCAGGTTAGATTATTTAGTTTGCGATTTTTAATGTTTTTCCACTTTTCTTTATTGAATGTATTTTTTTTTGCATCATGACCTAAAAATACATTTAATGTGCCTGCCTTTCTACATTTGATTTTGAGGTTTTCATGCTCTGATACACTATCAATTTTTGTGTAGGTGCCATGTGCTGCTGACAAAAAAATGTATATTCCTTTCTGTTCACATTCAGTTTTCTCCCAAAGTCTGTCAAATATCAATTTTCTAATATTCTAGTCACCTCCTTAGAATAATTGTAAAGGCCTTAAAAATTAAAAGGGAGAGAAGATAATAGACTTTACCTGCTTTCAGTTCCTTGGGTTTTTTTTAAGCACAAACATTTCTGAAACATAATCTATGTTAATTGATTTCAAGATATATGATTCTATTTGGTACCAAATCTGAAATTTTCTGTTTAAATTTAGTCCATCAAAACACTGAGATTGAAAGAACTGCTCTAAATATTATAATATTATATTTAGTGATGTAAAAGGATTAAGAATATTGTATGTAATTGGGGTAAAGAAATTACTACATTAAGTAGAGAAAAAAATCTGGCAATCAAATATACTTGAATCCTAATTCCTTAATTTCCAAAAGTAGTTGTTTCCATTTCTTAATTTGCAAAGTCTATTGGGGTTCTTTAATGATGCCTTAAGCAATAAATAATTGCCACATTATATTACAAATACATTTTCCTCTGTGACAACAAATATGTGTATTTGTGAAGCAGTCTTTGTTTCTGCAGTAATTTGAAATCTTCATGATCCTGTGCACAATGATTTTAGTATTCATGAGGCAGATACATCAAACTCTAACCACTTCTGACTAAGCACAAGGTGTTTTTGCACTTTCTCAGCCTGTCATCAAATTGTTTCCAAATTGCCTCTAAGGTTTGTCATTCAAGTGCAAATCAGTGCCCAATGGATGCATACACATACCCTAATTCATATTTTGTACACTGAACCAGAGCCACACCTTCATTCCTTTCTGTACCCTATCAACTGTACCTCATCAACTATATAATCACGTGATCAAGATGTTATGAACGTTTGTGTTCTTGCAGCTCAAATATCAGGCAGTTTGAAAACCAAGATCACTGGGCAGGCATATTAAAAGCCATTCTGAAATTATCATAGCCCATCAAAAATGTTCCATAGAAACAAACCTTAAGTTGCCTTTTTTTTTTTTAGTTTGGGAATAATTTAATTTCATACGCCAGAGAGAGGTATTTTTAAATTACATTTTCAGTATTTGAATTAACTTACATTCACATCATTGTGAGCTCAAATACAAGCTCAATTAAATACACTCAATGACATTGGTCAAGTCACTTTTCTTCTCTGGGCCTCAATTTCCTTTTATGTAAGATTGATCTTTTATGTACTATCCAGCTATGCATCCTATAATCATATAAAGACAAATAATATCTGGAAAGATTGATGTTAGTATAAATTCAACAGTCATACTATATCTAGGTTTTGTAAACAGCATATTAAGCCTCTTATTTGAGAAACTTAACAAAACGTCATTTTATAATTCTGTGAAAAGCCTACAGATATTTTAATTTCAACATTAAGTACTGCAGCTGTATTAATTATCTGGTGAAAGTAAACACCTCCACTCTACTATATAGTAGACAATGAAACAAGACTGCTCTGTAACTTGGAGCATTCACAGCCTCAAAGATCTTTCAGGGGTCTATGTTAGTTAATATTCACAGAAAGGAGTGATTCACTTTATGCAAGAGATTTCCTACTTTAAAAATTGATGTAAACTGAAACACATTTTTCTATTGAAGGCTATTATGAAAAATATAGACACATTTCCATAGGGGCAGGTGGCAAACCCATCTAATCCCTGGTCAAAAGAAATATCAAATCTTAGAATCTAACAACAACCTACTCACTGCCCACTCCCACACCACAACCCATAGTTTTTAAACCATTTTGTAAGTGACTGCTGTTATAAGGACTGGATATACTGGGTGCAATGTCTTTCATGACGTATACCTTTTAAATAAGGATAGAGATGGGTGTTTTTTATGAAGAGGGATAAGATATTTATCAGGATACTATGAAAGTCTGAAGCCTCAAGCTGCTCTTATTCCTCCTCTTCCATTCCTTCTTCAAACAACATGCAGAATACTGTTAATCTTTTTCTTTCATTTAAAAAGATGCTTTATTCCTTGTATTCATTTTTTTATTTCCAATAGTTCTTGTCTAATTTCCCAGTAGAACCTTCCCTTTACATGTTTCTCTTGATTCTTGTGTTTGAAAGTCAAAATTTCTATTCAGCTCTAGTCTTTTCATTGAGAAAGCTTGAAAGTCCTCTACTTTATTGAAAATCCGTATTTTGCCTTAGAGCATGATACTCAGTTTTGCTGGGTAGGTGATTCTTGGTTTGAATCCTAGCTCCATTGACCTCCGGAATATCATATTCCAAGCCCTTCAATCCCTTAAGGTAGAAGCTGTTAGATCTTGTATTATCATGATTGTGTTTCCACAATACTCAAATTGTTTCTTTCTGGCTGCTTGCAGTATTTTCTTCTTGATCTGGGAGCTCTGGAATTTGGCAACAATATTCCTAGGAGTTTTCTTTTTGGGATCTTTGTCAGGAGGCAATAGGTGGATTCTTTCAATTTCTATTTTACCCTCTGGATCTAGAATATCAGGGCAATTTTCCTTGATAATTTCTTGAAAGACGATATCTAGGCTCTTTTTTTGATCATGGCTTTCAGGTAATCCAATAATTTTTAAATTCTCTCTCCTGGATCCATTTTCCAGGTCAGTGGTTTTTTCAATGAGATATTTCACATTGTCTTCCATTTTTTTCATTCGTTTGGTTCTGCTTTATAATATCTTGATTTCTCATAAGGTCACTAGCTTCCACTTGCTCCAATCTAATTTTTAAGCTAGTATTTTCTTCAGTGGTCTTTTGGACTTCCTTCTCCATTTGGCTAATTCTGCCTGTCAAGACATTCTTCTCCTCATTGGCTTTTTGGAGATCTTTTGCCATTTGAATTACTCTATTATTTAAGGTGTTATTTTCTTCAGTATTTTTTGGGTCTCCTTTAGCCATTCATTAACTTGTTTTTCATGGTTTCCTTGCATCACTCTCATTTCTCTTCCCAATTTTTCCTCTACTTCTCTAACTTGCTTTTCCAAATCCTTTTTGAGCTCTTCCATGGCTTAAGACCAGTTCATGTCTTTCTTGGAGGCTCTCTGACTTTGTTGACTTCTTCTGGCTGTATGTTTTGGTCACCAAAGAAAGATTCCAAAGTCTGAGTCTAAATCTGAGTTCGTTTTCATTGCCTGGCCATGTTCCCAGCCAACTTACTTGACCCTTGAGCTTTTTGTCAGGGTATGATGGCTTGTAGACTATAGAGTACTTTGTCCCAAGCTTGAGGGACTGTGTTGTTGTTTTCAGAGCTACACAGCAAGCTCTGCCACACTGGCACTCCTCCTCCCCCAAGAACCACCAACCTGGACGAGACTCAGATCTAAGCTGGCTCTGCACTCCTGCTCTGATCCGCCACTTAATTACTCCCACTAGGTGGGCCTTGGGCCAGAAGCAACTGCAGCTGTAGTTCTGTAGCTGCCCCACCTCTGCTGCTCCTGGGGTGGTGGCTGAACAGTGAACTCCTTTCACTCTGTCCCAGCAGTTTTTTCCACTAACCTTCTCTGTTGTCTTTGGTGTTTGTGGGTTGAGAAGTCTGGTAACTGCCACAGCTCTCTGATTCAGGGTGCTAGGTCCTGTTCTGCCTGGCTCTCAGTCTGGTTGGTCCACCCAGCCCACACTGGGGTGTGCTCCACTCTGCTCCCAAATCTGTGTGATAGACCTTACCCTGGGATCATGCAGGCTGTCCTGGGCTGGAGCCCTGCTTCCCTCTGCTATTTTGTGGGTTCTGAATTTCTAGAATTTGTTCAGAGCCATTTTTTGTAGGTGTTTGAAGGGACCTGGGTGCAAGCTCATGCAAGTCCCTGCTTTCCAGCTGCCATCTTCCTTATGTTATCTTTTATTGAAATATTAAGGAAGCTTTCCAATTTAAACATTTTCTTCCATGTGTTATTATTCTTCTGTCTGACAAATTTTCAAATTAACTAGTTGACAATACTAGTCAGTCATTGAACAGAATTGCTATGAGAGTGCAACCAGTGTTGTTGTAGTAGAAAAGGAAGTCATATCTGAAGAGGCTCTTCCATGACAAAATTTTATATAGATAGATAGATAGATAGATAGATAGATAGATAGATAGATAGATAGACAGACAGATATAGATAGATATAGATATATACATTGTACAAAATGAAGCAATATATTCAACTGAATTTTAAGTACTTCTATCATTTGGTTAGGGGGCTAAGAATAAAAAATAAATTTTCAAGTCTCAGCAAGAGAGCTTATAAAAGTCAATTTCCATTTTCCATTGCATATTTGTGTGAGTGAGCATTTTTACTTTATTATAGTTTTAAATCAAAAAACAGAAATAAACTTTATGTGAAACCAGATTTTTGACTGTGTGTATTGGGTGTTGAGCCAAATATTGCAAACCTTTATTCAAATAAGGAACTGCAGTGTCAAAATTAATTTAATGTATGATTATTTTCTTATCAAATATCTCCCAAGTTGTACATTATTTCACTAAAATTGTTATTTATATTCAACAAAACCAGTAAAATAATTAAACTATATATGAAGTCTTGCAGATAATAGTAAGCATATGAAGTTTTGCTGAATTATTTCTTTTAATTCTTGTAGAATATCACATATAAATAATTTGTAATTATTTTACAATTGTTTTTAGAATTTATGTTTAGAGGTTTTATAATTATAGGTAGAATACAATTTTGTATTTAATAATTGTATAAATTTTAATTTGGAGTTTTGTGAAGAAATGGCATTGTAGTTATTGTAAGCACTTAGTGAATAAATCTAAAAGAATATTAGTAGCACTTCAATGGGTTCACAATACTTTTTTTTTGTTGTTGAAAAAAGTTTATGGAATACAAAAGTGGTTAGGAATGACTATCCTAACTCATAGTTAAAATGTTATTAAGTTTTCAAAATCTGGGAACTAGGTGGACCAATTTAAAGGTAATTGTACCTTAAAAGAAATATTAATATAGGGGTCAGTAGGCCCTTAACTACAGTAATTACAAAGTAAATATTCTGAATCAACATACTGAATCTAAGTAACTATCATCTAAGGGGTTAAATTCCTATTGTTTGTTTGACCCAATAGTAAGTCTTATTAACAACTGCAACTTTATTTCCATCTCAAATTCCAGTGCATACTACAACTAGATGGCTGTAAAGGTCAGAAAATCTGATATGCTTTTATTTCATACCTAAAATCTGTCATATTAGGTTAGATTCTCTCAATATCTTTGACTTGATATCCTCTATATTGCAATGAATTTCTCAAACCAACACATAACTTTTCTGTGTTCCTTGAATGAGGATCCAGACTCTCTTAATAGAGTTATAGGCATGGAAAGTACATGAGTGGCTATACCCACAGTTTGAGAATATTCAGGCATAACTCCTGAATTCTTGATGAAGGGATGAATGAAGGGATTCATCATTCTCTGTACTGTCTGCTCAGCATATTAAGGAGTGAAGTCATCATGTGTGGCCCACAGTTTGCCATTCAATCAGTTCTGAACTTCAGAGCATTTTCTGTCTCAACATATTATTTCAGCCTGTTAGATAATCTCACTCATTAATGAGGAGAGGAGAGTTTTCATGTGGTTGCTTAATAAAGAAATAATGTGGGGGGCAGAGCCAAGATGGCGACTGGAAAGCAGTAACTGGCGTGAGCTCCCCACCAAGTCCCTCCAAAAACCTATGAAAAAATGGCTCTGAACCAATTCTAGAACTACAGAACCCACAAAGGGGCAGAGGGAAGCAGGACT
>JAQQSZ010007628.1:0-13257 GCA_028646595.1 Phalanger gymnotis | reverse complement strand
TTTTATATCTTTGTCAGCGTCAGGGGTGAGTCACACATGCGACTCACCCACATGACCTAAAATTGTCACAAAGAGGTGGACTTAAACCCACATGGTCTAAGAGCCTCTGCTGTCCCAGACATGTAAACTAGGCCCTTCCTGGAGTTAGCTCCACCTTGGGCCCCACCTTAGTTGCCAATCCACACCCATGTAGGTTTTACACCTAACAGGGGTTTGGGCCTGGGGCTTAGCACTTAGTAAGACTCAATGAAATACACTGAATTACTCAACAAAAACAAAAGCCAAACTCTTCAAGGGCACTTGTTGAACTAAGTGCTAAGGAGCCCATTTTGCTTACCAACACATATGGAAACAAATAGATCACAAAGACCTGGGCAGTGACTTAAAGTTAATAGAGGTAGTCAAGAATTCCTATAAAATGTGTGTGTGTGTGTGTGTGTGGTGACTTCCTTTATTAGGGTAGCAACTGGATCAGAGATTTCATTATTATGGGCATCTTGCTGTAACAAATGAAACTAGATGGCACAGTGGATAGATGACCAAACCTGAAATCAGTAAGACCTGAGTTTAAATCTGTTTTCAGCACTTATTAACTGTATAACCTTGGATAAGTTGCTTAAACTCTATTTATCTTAGTTTCCTTACCTATAAAGTGGGGATAATAATAGTACCTACTTCCCAGGGTTGTTGTGAGGATCTACTGAGGCGTTTTTTTGTAAAATACTTAGCACAGTGCCTGGCACATAGTAAATGCTATATAAATATTAGCTATTATTATCTCTAGAGATGTACAAGTGGGTGCTAGAAAACCACTCATCAGGGACTTCGTAGAGAGGATTGCTACCTGATATAAATATTAGATAAGATGATTATTGATTATGATTATTATTATGATTATTATAATGATATGAATATTATATAAGAAGGTTTTTCTTCTTCCCACTTCCCACTTCCCACTTCTGCGCTTATATATCCTGCTCAGGGCTCCCGAAGGGCCCCAACCTCACCTAGGCTGGGCGTGGAGAAGTTTCCCACCCCCAACATCACATAAGCAAGGTGGGACTTTTTTTTTTTTTTTTTTTTTACCATTTTCTCTTTTGGAATGCTAAGGCAATCAAGTGCTTTTAATGATTCTTGCCTTTGTTTGAATTGGGCAGGTAAAGTGGAAACTTTTGTCGTCTTTTTGTTTTGGAGTGCTTCTCAGCGCTGAGGCAATCAGGTGTCTTTGAGTCTCGCCTTTTTTTGAATCAAGTCATTGATTGGAAACAATGTATATGATGTGGTGCTAGTGATTAAAGATCTTTCCCACACCCGTTTTGCTAAGTAGGCACTGAGCCCTCAGGGCCCTGAACAGTGTATATGAGCTCTGAGGTTGGCATTTTGCTTTTGGGAGCACACTCATTAGAAGAGTGTTGGTGATTTGGCCAGACGAGACTCTGGGTAGCTGTTAGAGCTCCGCTGGCTTTGAAAACCCAGATGTTGGTGCTTCTCTCTCTGGTAACTATGTATGTAATGTCTATGGTCAGACAGATAGAAGCCTGTCTGTTGATTTGTGTTATTTTGCTGTGTTTATAATTTCTGCTTGTAATTTCTGTTTGTATTTGCTCTGAGGTTCAGAGTGCTGACTTTTCCCCCTGAACCAAGGGAATGATATATGTATGTTTAATTAAAGTAAGATTGTTAACCCCTTAAAGTTACTTTCCTTAGAAAAGCAGATCAAAGAATCTGTGCTAGTAGCCCTCCTGTGTGCTGGTATTATTGGCCTTACATAGCTACAATAGTGGCAAGTAGCATTGTTATACCACTATAAGATCCTATACTTCTATAATTCTACGTTAACATAGTTACATCAAAGCTGGTCTTCGGCCATGGGAATCTTGCAATATGTGGGGAATTTCTGCTGACTGCATTATTTACCATATAGTCCTCAGCAATTTCTTCTGTGGAATAGATTGTGTGATCACTGTGTTCCTGCATTTCAAAGCAGGAAAGACAGAATTGTTTCTTGTCATCCTCACAGAATAATCTCTTGGTCTCCTTGTACCTCCCACACTTGTCATCTTTCAGAAATTTGGGAAGGGTAAAGTCTGAGCTGCTTGTCAATGACAGTCAATTTACCCAGATGCACATTGGTCTGAAAGTCTCTCATCTGCAAGACTTCTCTGCATTTAGGGCAGGGAGATGGTGCAGCAGCTTCCTCCCAGATCCTGAAGGTGCAACTTCTGCAAAAATTGTGTGTACAGTTACTGGCAATGGAGTCTGTGAAATAGCCCTTGCAGATGAAACATAAGAACTGCTGCTGGATTTCTGGTACAAATTTATCCACTGCCACATTTCTGAAGAGAAAAATACTTGGTTACTGTTGGGTCCTAGAAAGAGAAATTCCCTCAGGACTTGCATACTTGGTATTAGCAACCTAAATTCTCTAATAACTTAGTCTTCAATTCACAATTATAGGTAGGCCGCAGGGGTAAGGCTGCATGATGTAAATTAGACAGACTTGGAAACCAGATTCCATAATCAAAGCTATTTATCTAAGGCCCCGTGTTAATTTATCCCCTACCCTATCCATAAACCTATGCCCGTACATTCAATATGCTAAGGTGACTCTTTCTACTTACCCAGGTCACGAAATACAGTAATTAAACTTTTTTTTAATAATGAGAAAAGTTTAAAATGTTATGATTCCATATATTTTCTCTTATCAATCATATTGGTGTCAGCTGAGTTGTCTAGCACTGTATCATTATAATTAAATTTAAACTATTTTATTGCCATATTTTGTTCTTATATCACTACATACCTACACTTAATTTTTTTTTCAACATATCCCTCTCCATTTGAGTTATTCATGGGCAATCTTTGGACATCTGTATCAACAATCCAGCTAGCAGCTGCTGTGAGGGTGTAAAGCCAACAACAACCAGCTCATAGAACACTGCAAGCCCAGGTCCTTTTCATCTGCTTAATTAAGGAAAGCAACATTAAGGGGTTAACAATCTTACTGTAATCCAGCATGCAAATATCATTTACTTAGTTCAGGGGAAAAAACCAGTATCCTGAATTACAGACCAAATACAATTTGTAGTTATCAACATCTGGGTGTTTAGCCGGGGAGCTCATTATAATGGCTGGCCCAGAGTCATGCACCACTTCTGCTATGGCTTAGAGCTCCAAGGGAGAACGCTAACCTCTGCGCTTATATATCCTGTTCAGGGCTCCCAAAGGGCCCCAACCTCACCTAGGCTGGGCATGGAGAAGTTCCCCACCCCCAATATCACATCAGATACAAATCAAGGCTCCTAATTGTCTCAGTGCTGAGAAATACAAAAACATTCCACTTTATCTGATCCATTCAAACAAAGGCCAGAATCATTAAAGGTCAACAGTAAAAAGTCCCACCTTAATTACTATTACAACATCAGATGTTGGGCTTCATAAAGTATAGTTTTGACCATACACACTGCTGTTAAGGATATGTACGGCTTAGCTGTCTCCATTATTTTGATTGAATTTGAAAAAACTCTTTTAAGGGCTTACTCTATGAGGAGGATCTAGTTTTTTCCCTCTTCTCTACTCCCTATACTCTTTCTTATGGCATTATAAACCTCTCCAAGTTTCAATTCCCACTTTCAAGCAAGGGATTCCCAAATACATATTTCCACATCAAATTCTTCCCTGAGCTCTAGACTCATTTTGGCAGCTCCATCTTGGAGTTATCCTTGATGTCCAGGTGATACTTCAAAATCAAACATTTCGAAACAGAACTCACCATTTCTATTCCAAAACCATACTCCTCCTTATAATCTCATCATTTTCCACTCCTCCTGGTTTGAGACATTGGTATCACTTTTCACTCTTTCCTGTGCCTCCACCCTACATCCAGTCAGTTCATATGTCTCATCATTCCTTGCTCATCAATATCTCATGTATTCTGTTTTGTAATCTACCATGCCTTGCTGATCAAGTGAAATGCACTTGTTCCTACTAAAAAATATACTATAGAAATTAATGCCTCTCTATACTGCTCTCTAGGTGATAGAAAGCAGCTTAACGCTAAGTATTACTTTACTTTTCGTTTATGGTCCCCTAGACTCCACCACAATGCTTTGTATATATTGGTTACTTAATAAATACTTTTAACTGAGTTTAGTGAAATTGAAGATATCAGTCAAATTTTGCCTAATTATAGGGGCCAAATTGAGTAGTTTATCTTAAAATATTAAGAATGGTCATAAACATATAGCTCCCAATGCGAGTTATAAAATTTTAATGATTTGGCTCTAAGCTGAGTTATTAGCATGATGGACCCCTGGAGAATGGGTGAAGTTAGGAGAAATATTGTGACATGAGATATGAAGGGTTTATTGAGTAGCCTATGTAACATAATCCTTTTCCATCCTTCTCTACTTGAGTTCAAAATCCTCATTTCCTTAAAATGTTCTTTCCTAATAACAAATCTACAATGAATACCCTGCACTAGAAAGCCTTTTTAAGGATCTCTATTTCTTCTAAATTTCATTTCCCAGTCAAAAGAATATGGATTCGCCTTGGCCTTTTATCTCCCTTTGTGCTATAAAGTAACTGCAATATTCCCTCATCTTTGGCCCTGTAGAATGCTATCTCTCACCTCTCTCCATCAGCCCCATAAGAACAATTTCTGAGTCTAAAAGACTTCAAATAGATCAAGGTTGCAATACTCTCTATTTTTTAAAATAATATTTTATTTTTTCCAGTTGCATGTAAAAACAACTTTTAACATTCATTTAAAAAATTTTTGAGTTCCAAATTCTCTCCCTCCCTTCCTCCTCTTATACCTCTCTGAGAGGGTAAGCAAATGGATATAGGTTACACATGTGCAATCATGCAAAACATTTTTCCCTATTAGTCATGTTGTGAAAGAAAATAGACCAAAAAAAAGTCTGTGAAAAAAAATAAGAAAAGTGAAAAGCATTATGCTTCTATCTGCATTCAGTTTTCATCAGTTTTTTCTCTGGAGCTGCATAGCATTTTTCATCATAAGTCCTTGGACCATTGTATGGCTAAGAATAGCTAAGTCATCCAGAGCTGATCATCATACAATATTGCTATTAGTGTGTACAGTGTTCTTCTGGCTCTGCTCACTTCACTCTGCATCAATTCAATGTAAGTCTTTCTAGGTTTTTCTGAAATCATTCTGCTCATCATTTCTTATAGCACGATAGTATTCCATCACAATCATATACCACAACTTGTTCAGCTATTTCCATATTGATGGCCATCCCCTCAATTTACAATTCCTAGCTACCATAAAAAGAGTTGCTATAAATATTTTTGTACAAGTAGGTCCTTTTACATTTAAAAAAAAGTCTCTTTGGGATATAGGCCTAGTAGTGATATTGTGGGGTCAAAGAGTATGCATAGTTTTATAGCCCTTTGGTCATAGCTCCAGATTGATCCCCAGAAGGGCTGGATCAGTTCATAACTCCACCAGCAGTGCATTAGTGTCCCAAATCTCCCACATCTCCTCCAATATCTATCATTTTCCTTTTGTGTCATATTAGCCAAACTGATAGATACCTCAGAGTTGTTTTGATTTGCATCTCTCTAATCAATGGTGATTTAGAACATTTTTTTTCACATGACTATAGATAGTTTTGATTTCTTTGTCTGAAAACTGCCTGTTCAGATCCTTTGATTATTTTTCAGTTGAGGGACATATTCTTATAAATTTGACTCAGCTCTCTATATATTTCAGAAATAAAGCTTTTATCAGAGACACTTGCTGTAAAAATTTTTCCCCCAGCTTTATGCTTTACTTTTAATCTTGTTTGTATTGGTTTTGTTTCTGCAAAATCTCTTTAATTTATTGCAATCAAAATTATCCATCTTATATTTCATAATGTTCTCTATCTCTTATTTGGTCCTAAATTCTTCCCTTCTCTATAAATCTGACAGATAAACTATTCCTTGTAAGTAATAAGAACTGGGAGATCATTGTAACAACAATCTTGTAATGATGAAAGACTTGGTTACTCTGATCAATAGCATGATCCTAGACAATTACAAAGGACTTATGATGACCAGATGCTAGAGAGAGAACCCAGGGAGTTTGGTGTGTAAATTTAAGTATATTTTTCTCACTTTCTTTAGTTTTCTTTCTTTTTAAAAAATATGGCTAATATAGAAATGGGTTTTGTATGACTTCACATATGTAGTTATCATGTTGTTTTCCTTCTCAGTAGGTGTGGGAGGTGGGTGGGTAGGAGAGAGAAAGAGAATTTGGAATTCAAAATTTAAAAAGAAAAGAATGTTTAAAATAAATAAATTTAAAAAATCAAATATATAAGAAAAATATATGCAACTACTTTTATTTTCCAGTTAATATTCTATTACTATTCAAAATAAATATGATCTTTTTATAAATCTTACAGACATATTTTTGGTCAAACTGTGCGTTCCATATTATTTTTTTAATCCCCTATGACTCTAACCACTTTCTTGCCTTCCTTGTCCATCAGCTACTACCTAGAAGTTATATAATCCACACAGGCAGATTTTCAGATTTTAGACAGCTTAATTAAAACAGTGCTGACTTTAGACAAATCTTTGGGAAAATATTGCAAGTTGGATTTCAAGTTTGACAGTTTTACTTGCCTGTTGTAATAATACATATATTTCATTTGTAGATATCTATCCATCATGACCTTAATGTGTTGGCATGACTGGACCAAATGTCATGCATACCTATATTTGCTTTCTTTCACAATAAGCAGCAGGGAGGTGGGAAATAATTGACTGAGTCTAATCATAAGTAAGAGGAAGGAGATGGAAGTAAAAGACATTATGCTTACTCCAGTGAGTGTAAAGGCTTCCAGCCCTTATATCTGGGTAAGGTCATTTGGGAGCTGGAAAATGGGGCTGTATTTAAGACTATTCTTGATTACTCTGGTCCTCCTCTTCACTATCCGAACTATATAATGGGGCAAGGGTGGAAGAGACTTTATCCTTCCTTCTCTGCATACAACCTGTACCCAGTTATCAAGGAAGAAGAGATTGGTCTGGGTTTACAACATATAAGATACCAATGAGAATTTAATTATCCTGGGTACAAACACACCAAATAATTGCTTTTTTTCTTGGCAAACCTGACCTTCTAATTTATAATGAATGTAAATTAAAATATCTGTGAATGAAATCCCAAGAGAGCTTCAATTCCTATTTCCTGTCTTGAGACTCAAAGATCTATAAACAACATTTAAAATTTCTACCTTCTCTAGTCTGGGCAATCAGCTTCTTCTGTTAGAAGAAAAAACTAGATATAGTATGAGATTTGGAATCAAAACAGGTTTTTTTCTCCTACTCTACCACTCAGTAATAATATGGACTTGGGTAAATCACTTAACTTCTTTGCCATGAGATTTGTCATATGTAAAAAGTGAGTAATAATGACTGTCTATTCATTTTAGCAAACTTCAAAAGGGTTATGATATGAAAATTGTAAAGTAGTATTCAAAAAAGAGAAATAATCCTATGATATGCTTCTATAGTTCCATAAAGCACTAAATAATTGTAAGAAATAGTTAACACTAATGTGGCTCAAAGGAAATACATTTTAATGGTCATATCCTGGTAATGGCTTTCAGATATTTGTGAGAATACACCAAAAATATGTTCTGACAGAAGATGGGGAGATTCTAGACAGCCAGAATTTGTTGTCATGATAGCAAATATAATTTTTTTGTGTGTAATACAAGACACTGAAGGTAAAAATCAAGTCAGACCGGTGGCTCTTCTGTTCCTAACAGGACTCTGGTTAAGTCTGAAAATTCTCCTCTTTTTTTCATAGGATACTTAAAATGAAGTGTAAGTATGAAGAGGGTTGGAATTCATCCAGCTATGTCTGTGGTTATTTCCTTTTATTTTCTTTTTTAGGCATAATATGGTATAAAAGAAGAGAGTGAGCCAAAAAGATAGGGTGGTAAGATGGCACCTCTTCTCTATTTCATACATTTGCTCTCTCAAAGATGTGGTTCTCCTATCCTAAAAATAATGGCTAAGACCAATTCACATGCCCGAAATGAATCTAATTGGGTACTGGATGACAGAAAATCTTTTTTTGTACTTTCTGTGAAAGTGACTCATAGTCAGCTTCCAAGGCCTACTAGACCTTTTTTGGGAGATGAAGGAGGTAAAATTCAGTGTTCTATAATAGATTTTTGCCCCAGTAAATAAAGTCCATGTTGCTAAATCTTACAGCATTAGAGACCACTCTGGTTGCTGATTTTGCTTCTATTGACTGTTCTGGAACTGATTGTCCTATAGAGTACCACTCAGTTTCTTCCAGTGCATGTTAAAATGAATAAAATAAAATAAATAAAAATTAATTTTATTTCAAGCGAGCCTAACTTCATGTAAGAAACATCTTTCTGAAAAGTTTCACATAATTCCTATTTTTGTAAATTAGAACATATTCTGTCATTTGTCATCAATTTGTAATTCATTTTAATTTAATTAATATTTTATTTAATTTTGCTAATAAATTTGTAATTTTTTTATTTAATCTTTAGCTTTTAAAATTTTAGGCTTCATTTGTTTCCTCTGAACCATAAACTGGGCTGAAAAATTAAAAAAAGTACTACTTTATTAATAAAAATAATTCAATGAAGTTAAGCACATGATAACTACAAAGAAACATGGGAAGACCTAAATGAAGTGGTGCATAATAAACAGAAACAGGAAAACAGTATACAGAATGACTTCAATAATATAAGTGGAAATACCAATGACAACAAAACAATTTTAACTGAATTCTATGAAATTATAATGAAATATATAATATATCAGCCCCAAAGAAGAAATATGAGAAGGCATTCTATGCATTTCTTTTAGAGGTGGGGACTATGGGTGCAGAACATTGCATATAATGGCACATTTTTGTTTTTACTGTTTTGTTTGGTTGTGTGCATTTAGGGTAATTTTTATTCTTTGTTATAGGGGATGGCTCTCTGGAATAGAAAAGAAAAGAAGAGGGATATATTGAAAAAAATTTAGGTGTAGGTGTGTAGTGACATAAGAACAAAATATGTCAATTAAATAGTTGTAATTTAATCATAGTGATGACAATAATTGATATTTTGTGGTTCAGAAAGGATTAGACTGAAAGTATCTCATAATTATAGTCATATATACCTGGTAAGGAAGAAAGATCATGGTAGATATTATTTTCCCCATTTTACAGATGTGGATTCTGACTTAACTTTGGATTGGTCCCCCTGGCAATAGCCCCTTCCTACTCCCACTGCACTCTGCTCCCTGATTCTAAGTACAAATTCTATGTTCTTCCTGCTATGCCACAGTTGGCTAATTCCCAAGTTTATATATTGTGGAAAGATTCTTAGAGTTGTACTCCCAGAATTAAAGAACCTGACTTGTCATTAGGGTCCAGTACAGAGTTCAAAGAAGGTAGAAGGTAGATATCTTTGGTGGTGGGGGTGCAGATTCTGCAAGTATGCCATAGAAATAAGAAGAAATGGCCCATTTCAGTCTTATTGGATCAAGTTGAAAAATTTATAGACAGTGGTGTATGGCAGACTCTTTTGACTCAGAATTACAAAAGAAAAATGTTTTCTAGAAGCAGATGGAATCATAAAGTAGACAACTAAACTGGACACAGTGGAACAAGGTACGTGCTGCCTAAAAGGACATTGACATACTTGCCCTGTTCCTATATGTATTCCTGATTATATAGTTATGTTTAAAATATTTTCTTTTACAGCTTGGGAAGAGACCCTAAGGCCAGATTTAGACAAAACTGGAAGTTTAAATGCAGGCGCTCCTTGTCCAAGATCAAATAAAGATAATATCTGTAAAAATTGCTTAGCATAGTACCTGGCACATAGTAGGTACTATATAAATTCTTATTCCTTTCCTCCTACACTCTCCAATTTATTGTATAATTACTGTTAATAACGTACCATAAAAATGCTACTTTTGAAATTCAAGCCCTCACTTCTAAGTATGGATATTTTTGCCAAACAGTTACTACTATACAAGATAATAGTACCAGAATCTGTGGAGAAAAAGACTGATATTTTTCTTATTATGACCCTCTAGACTTGTTAATCTTGCCTTCTTTACTGAATCTCAGATTTATTTCAGTATGATTAACTGAAGTTTGCTACTTAGTTTTACAACAGAATATTTTGGATGGTAAGTGATTTGTTATCTACATCTTTTTGTTTCATCATTGCCATAAGCTTCATTGGATCAAGCTTCCTATTTTGCTGTAAAACCAATTGCTTTACTGTAGATGTGCAAGGAAGTAAAAATTATCCCTGACTAGCAAGAAAAAAAGTGCTGATTGTTAAGGAAACTGCCAGAAGACAAAGGAAAGAGAGGAACTTAAAAACAATGAACATGCTATAGTGTAGTCGAGATTTAATGATACTTCTTAATAAATATCAAAGAGAGAAATGTGGGGAAATAAGAATCACAATAATTTTGTGATGTCTCAATGGACTAATAATATAGATATCTCCCAACTATCTGGTAGGCTAATATTTAAAAGCGCCCAAACCTTATGTAAGGTTATGGTAAAGTAGTTATTTTCATCCGCTGTTGTAACAATTAGTTGCTAATCTTGGATATAAGACCCTAAAGATTTGTCTAAAGTGACTGCTTTCCTAATTCCAAAAGTACTTGGTTTCTTCTCCTTGTCTCTTGCCTTGGAAAATATTTTTTATTCTGATATTAAATCCTGAATTCCAGATACTCCTATTTTTCCTTTGGCTGATTTCCCTCTTTTTCCATTCCTCCCTTTCTGGTGAAATGCTTTACGTCTTTATCTTAAGTTGCTGCAGAAGGCAGTATATGTTAAGTGGACCTGAAATGTTTTTTTAAAAAAATCTGTATCACTCTGAACTTGCTATCAGTGAGAGCAGATTCTTTAGTTGGCTATTAAACCTCTGTACTTTCAGTTTGATCTCCTATCTTTGGTCCATAATCATCAGACCTCCACTGATAGTACATAAAGGTCTGGAGAATTCTCCTTTACCTTCAGTCCATCACAGATATATAAGACCCTCTTCTCCACTCCCAGGCTGTTGAACATTTTGTAAGCACATTTTGTGCTTAACTCTAAAAATATATATATATATTATTTTTATAACTGTATATATACATCATATTTATAATTTATAAATTTATTTTTTATTTAATTCTATAAATTTATTTTATTTATTTTCAACTCAGTAATAACTATGGTTTTTAACTTACTGCTACATGAAGACATAGCAATTCTTATATCAGAGAAGTTTGACAAAAAATCTTTATCTAATGGACTCTTCTTTCTTCTCCTCACAGGTTTCCAGTTCAATTTTAAAAGTATGATGACTGTAGGAAATCATTCTATGGTTACTGAGTTTATCCTCATGGGCTTAACAGATGAACCAGAGCTTCAGCTTCCCCTCTTCTTCTTGTTCTTTGGAGTCTACATTGTATCCATGATAGGAAACCTGGGTTTGGTTCTGTTAATCAAGATCAGTTCTCAGCTTCACACCCCTATGTACTATTTCCTCAGTAACCTGTCCTTCATTGATCTCTGGTATTCTTCTGTCATTATTCCCAAAATGATGGTGAACTTTGTATCAGAAGAAAACATTATCTCTTTTCCAGGCTGTTTAACTCAATTTTTTTTCTTTGGCTACTTTGCTGTTTCTGAGTGCTACATGCTGGCAGCCATGGCTTATGATCGTTATGTTGCCATCTGTCACCCTTTGCTTTACCACATCACCATGTCTCAGAGGGTATGCTTCCTACTAGTAACTGGAGTGCATATCATTGGGATATGTGGGGCCTTTATCCATACAAGCTTCTTGGCTGACCTAACCTTCTGTAGAGGTAAGGTCATCAACCATTACTTCTGTGATATCCTTCCCATATTGAAGCTCTCTTGCTCAAACACCTACATCAATGAATTTCTTTTAGTGTTTAATTCTGGAATCAATGTATTTCTGACAACCTTGTCCATTTTTATCTCTTATGCTTTCATCCTTTCAAACATCCTCAAAATCTGTTCTGCTGATGGTAGGGCTAAAGCTTTTAAGACCTGTGGCTCCCATGTTGCAGTTGTTGCTGTATTTTATGGTTCTATAATCTTCATGTATTTTAAGCCACCATCCAATGACAACGATACACAGGAGAAGGTGGCGTCAGTGTTTTACACCATAGTGAACCCCATGCTGAATCCCTTGATCTACAGTTTCAGAAATAAGGATGTAAAGGATTCCTTGAGAAAAGTCATGAAGAACAATCGGTTCTAATAGTAGATTGTTGAGTAGGTAGTTTTACCATGAAGTAAATTTATGGAAGTTATTGCACATAAACTCTTTGAGAGTAGAGATTATTTCATTCATTCTTTTTATTGCCATCCCCAGTGCCTAGCACAGTGCCTTTGCATAATAGATCCATAATAAATGGATTGATTTCGTCTGCTCAGTAAATGACAAAAATTAGGTGAACAGAAAATGCTCTAGAGTGCACAATTGAGATCAATGAGCCTTGTTGGGAGAAGCAGGTTTTTTCTTCTTAAGAACGCCAAAATTTTTTTTTATTTCAACACAGTTCTTTTAGCAGGAAAACAACAACAATGTGACACAAAATTGATTGAACTTAGGCCTCGCTAAAGGAAGAATGAAATGAAGGGAAAAACATTTAAAAGTGCAAGCCTCAGGCTTCAGCATCAGTGCCTCAACTCTTTCCCCACTTTTACCCCACTTCAAATAGAACTGAGAGCAAAAGTGTAATACAAATGACAAAGAATGGAAATAAAGTCATGAAGGGGAGAAAGAATGAGATAACTTCTTTTATTTTCTTTTGCTCTTCCCCACTATCTAATCCAAACACCTGTGTTAATATCACAATCTATCAGATTGATGTTTAGAGTGAAAAGATTGGAACTTGAGGGGAGAAAAGTCCAATTCTGTAATTCAGTGGAAAGAATAAAGAGAGTATATCATAGGATCATGCAAATGAAATAAATCTATTCTAAACTGAGAACTTGAAGGGAACTTAGAGTTCATGGAGTCTAACCCACTCATTTTAGAGAGGAGGAAACTGTGGCTCAGAGATGTTAAGAGCCTTCCCTAGAGTCATAATGATAAATAAGTATCTCATGTGGAATTTTTTAACACTTAATAGTATTTTATTTTTTCTAATTACATGTAAAGATAGTTTTCAACCTTCATTTTTATAAGATTTTGAGAATCAAGTAAAAAA
>JAQQSZ010007627.1:0-13258 GCA_028646595.1 Phalanger gymnotis | reverse complement strand
TCTTACTTGCTTTTCCAAATCCTTTTTGAGCACTTCCATGGCTTGAGACCAGTTCATGTTTTTCTTGGA
The DNA here is from genome assembly GCA_028646595.1 of Phalanger gymnotis. NCBI lineage: Eukaryota > Metazoa > Chordata > Mammalia > Diprotodontia > Phalangeridae > Phalanger > Phalanger gymnotis. The sequence goes on along the minus strand of JAQQSZ010007627.1, from coordinate 13,189 downwards.
GGCTTTTGATATAGGCTCTTTGACTTTGTTGACTTCTTCTGTTTTGATCTTTTTGTCACCAAAAAAGGAATCTAGAGTTTGAGTTTGAGTCTGAGTTTGTTTTCACTGCCTGTTCATGTTCCCAGCCAACTACTTGACCCTTGAGCTTTTTGGTGGGGTATGACTGCTTGTAGAGTAGAGAGTACTTTGTCCCAAGCTTTAGGGTGCAAGCACTGCTGTTTTCAGAGCTACTTCTACTCCACTGTCACCACAGGCTCTGTCACAGCAGTGCTCCTCCTCCCCCAAGAACTGCCAACCAGGATTGCAATCCAGATCCAGGCAGGACACAGCAAGAGAACCTGCCTCTGTGCCCACAAAGCACTCCTTGCACTCCTGCTCTGACCCACTGCTAGATTCCTCCCACTGTGTGAGCCAGGGACTTGGGAAGCAGCTGATGCTGGAGCTCTGGAAGAAGCCTTGGGAGCTTCCTGCTGCTGCCACTACCACCACTGCACCACCTCTGCCACCCCCAGGGATGGGGCCAGATTGCTCTCACCTTGCTCCTGCAGTTTCCCACTAACCTGCTCTTTGGCATTTGTGGGTTGACAAGTCTGGTAACTGCCACAGCTCAATGATTCATGGCCCTAATGCTTGTTCCAGCTGGCTGACTCCCAGTCTGGTCTGTCCTGGCCCACCCTGGGCTGCGCTCTGCTCCCAGCACCATGTGATAGACCCTTCCCAGCGAATTTCATGGGTTCTGCAGCTCTAGAATTTGTTCAGAGCCATTTTTTACAGGTGTTTAGAGGGATCTGGGGGAGAGCTTAAGCAAGTCCCTGCTTTCCGGCTGCCATCTTGGCTCCATCCCCAAAGATGTTCTTAAAACAATATTGCTATTACTGTATACAACATTTTCTTGGTTCTGCTCATTTTGCTCTTCATTATTTCATGCAAGTCTATCCATGTTTTTCTAAGATCATTGAGCTCATCATTTCTTATAGCACAGTAATATTCCATCACAATCATATACCACAACTTGTTCAGCCATTCCTCAACTGATGGGAATCCCTGCAGTTCCAGTTCTTTGCCACCACAAAGAGAGTTGCTATATTTTAGAACATAAAGGTTCTTTTCCTTTTTTACTAATCATCTTTGCAAACAGACCTAGTAGTGGTACTGCTCAGTCAAAGGGTCTAGGACCCTAGGTAGTTTAATAACTCTTTGGGCATAATTCCAGTTTGCTCTCCAAAATGGTTGGATGAATTCACAATTCTATCAACAATGAATTAGTGTCGCAATTTTTCCACATCACCTCCTACATTTGTCACTTTTTCCTTTCCATCATTCTAGCCAATCTGATAAATGTAAAATGGTATCTTAAGGTTGTTTTAATTTGTATTTCTCTAAATCAATAATGATTTAGAGTATTTTTTGCATGACTGTAAATTATTTTGATTTATCTAAAAACTGCCTATTCATATCCTTTGACCATTTATTAATTGGGCAATGACTTGTATTCTTATAGATTTTTAAAAGTTCTTTATATATTTGTAAGATATGAGACCTATATCTGAGACACCATCTATAAAATTTTTTCCCCAATTTTCTACTTTCCTTCTGATCTTGCTACCTTTATTTTTTCAAGACCTTTTTCATTTAATCAAAATTATTCATTTTACACCTCACTATGCTTTCTATCTCATTTATTCATCAATTGTTCACTTATCCATAAATCTGATAATATGTTCCACGTTCTTCTAATTTTCTTGTAATCTCTCTCTTTATATCTAGGTCACATATCCAAGTCAATCCCTATCTAGCTGAACCTCCAACTGAAGAGGAGGTATTGAATGCCATCAGGCTCTTCTCAAGTAGCAAAATGCCTGGCATGGATTCCACTCCAGCAGAGATCACTGACTGAAGTCTTCTGGATTATATGGCAAGAGGAAGATATCCCCCAGGAGATCTCACAGGGGTGTCTCTCTCTCTCTCTCTCTCTCTCTCTCTGTCTTTGTCCTTGTCTCTGTCTCTCTTGTCATTGCTGGCAAAGATCCTTGCCAGAGGTTTCCTTAATCGGATTTAGATCTTTAAGCCTCGGGGTCTATCTGTAAGTCAGGCACTTCTTGTATTTCTCCTGTGTCTCCCACAATGCCTAATGGGGTTGATACATACTCGATACTCAATAACATTAGTGCATTCCCTCTGAAATTATCTCCAATCGATCTTCTGTAGATCTTGTTTGTACATAGTTGTCAACATGTCGTCTCCCCCAATGGAGTGTGACCTCCTTGATGGCAAGGACTGTTTGTTTTTTTGCCTTGCTTTGTACGCCCAGCATTTAGCACAGTGCCTGGCATATAGCAAAAGCTTAGTAATAGCAAAAGGCCTGGCACATAGTAAGAGCTTAATAATAGCATAGTGCCTGGCACATAGTTGTTGTCCAGTCTTTTTTTTCTCATTTTACTCTTCATGACCCTATTTGGGATTTTCTTGGCAAAGACACGAGTAGTTTGCCATTTCCCTCTCCAACTCATTTTACAGATGAGGAATTGAGGGAAACAGGGTTAAGTGATTTGGCCAGGGTCACACAACTAATATGTGTCAGAGGTCAGATTTGAACTCAGGAAGATGAGTTTTATCCACTGAGCTACCAGTTGCCCAATAGTAGGGGCTTAATAAATGCTTGTTGACTTGACTTGATTAAAAGCAGATAATAGCAGTTGTTTGGTTGATGGATTCAAATGATTACAAAAATAGGGTCTCCTCCCACCCCCGGAAGTTACTAAAAGCTATACCGCAAGAGCACCAATTCCTCTACCACTGCTGCTCCGGAGGTAACTCTGCTCATGGGTTCTCAAATCCACGAAGACTATGTGGTTGCCAGCTATGAAGATGATGGTTTGGCTGTCTAAAAGCTGCAGATTGGACCGTTTGGTGGAGTCATAACCAAAGGAATGTCTAATGCAAAACTGTCAAGGAAAATAAAGGTCCCACAGTAGGCAGACCACTCTTCTAATAACAAACAGGTTAACAAGAGAAATCAATGGAACAAAACTATTCTCTTTGCTAGATACAGAATAAACTAGTATGTGAGGCTGGTTGATCTTTGCCTTAAAATTCATTAGTTTTATCTAATGATGCTAAAAGAATATTTTTTTGTTGTTTTTAAGTAGAAAAAGTCCTACTACTCCTGTTTTTTCAACTTTTTAAAAGTTTCCCACAAGTCATCCTAAATTCACCTTAAAAATCTCAATTTTTTATCGTAAAATCAAAAGTCTCTTTAGATAATAATCAAGTAAATTTTCCTTTCTTTCTCTAAAACCAAGTTATCTTCTATAATGTGGGGGAAATCATAATAGTAATAAAAGTTATAGTACCTGTCAAAATGCTAAGTTCTTTCTACAATGACTATAAAACTCAAACTTGGCCTACCCTGTGGTATCATTGTAACTGCCTTACCCATTCCCCTGGGGATATCATTGGCCTTAACCTCACTTCTAAGACCCACTTACCATGTGACATCATTGGCTTCACCCCGGATGAGTGAATGGACAGGCCATTCCTGTGATGAGCTCCCCTCACTAATGGCATCACCTTTTGTCTCCAAATCCTTCAAGTAAGACCTGTTTTCTCCTTACTTTGAAACTAATCCCCTTTTCAACTTCCCCTTTATACCCTAAGGCTGGGAGAAAACTTTTTGAGCCTGGTGTCCCTGTCCACTGGTGTTCAGCTCCTGGTGTCCAGCTTTCAGTTACACCGTACAAGCTGGAAGGAAAGTTGGAGCCCCAAAGCCTTACTGCCTTTCCAACCTCCCATTGTACCTCAGTCCTTTGTTAAGTGTCAGCAGTATTTTGTTTTCAAATTTCTTCTTCTGGGCTGCCAGCACTGGTCAAAAAAGGAATGTCTGAGACAAGAAGAAAAGGTTGTGAACTTACCATGCCAGGCATCTCATTTCAAACAGCTTCCTTCCATCTCTTCGAGGAAATCTGCCATCAGTTTACACACTCACTTCCCCTCCTATCACCTCTATGGACAAAAACTTTCAATCAATCTTTGTAAAACCCCACCTGAGCCTTGGCCCTCCAGCCATTCAATAACATTCAATAACAAGCTTCTCTCCTCACTTCTTCCTCCCCTTTCCTTTGTCTCTCGAAAGAGCACTGAAACTGATGAAATGCTTTAAAGGGAATTTGAGCCAGTCACTTCTTGAAGATCTGAACGTCATGTTATGAGTTTTGTTCTCAATCTCTCTCTCTCTCTCTCTCTCTCTCTCTCTCTCTCTCTCTCTCTCTCTCTCCCTCTTTCTCGCACACACACACACACACACACACACATATACAATTTTGGTTGACAAAATACTTTTTAATTTGCAAAACTGCATGGTCTACCATGTAGTTTTGCAGATTTCTAAACAGAAGGCAGCTCAGAGGTCATCCATTCCAACCCTTTCATTTTATAGATGAAGAAGCTGAGAGACACCTAGGGAGTTAGGTGACTTGTACAAAGTCATATGTGTAAGAGATGGAAGGATAAACATTCACACCCAGATCCACTATCGGTGAATCTAATGCTCTTTCCATTCTGCTAGGCTTCTTTGAGACTATGTTGTCCATTGGCAATAGAATGTAGAATCAAAGCTTTGGTTTGGGTGGCAATGATTTTAGATAATGTACAAGTTGAAATGGTTTTAGGGATTGTTGACTGGGGCAGGGTAAAAAAAATCTAGACCTTTGTTTTTAATCCCATCTCTGAAAGCACTCTAGTTGAAAACAAACCTAAAGATGATTTGAAATACCACCTACCTCCTGACAGAGAGATGATCCATTCAAAGCACAGACTGAGTTATATTATTTTTTAGATATGGCCAATGAGAGAATTTGTTTGGCTTCACTTATACGTACCATATTTCCCCATGTATAAGACGCACCCTTTTCCGAAAAATTTGGGGTCTAAAAACTGGGTGTGTCTTATACAGTGGTTGTAGATTTTTTTACTTGCGTTTCCTGCTTTTTCATGATTGTTTTTGCGCTCATTGTTTTGCATTTATTACCAGTATATTAGGTTATGTTTTGCCATGTTCTGCCCAGAAATGGTTCAGAAAAGAATTTCGTACAATGCCGAATTCAAGTTAAAAGTGCCAGTTTGCAAAAGTGAATGGAAATCATGCCGCTGAACATAAGTTTGGTCCTCCTCCAACTGAGAAAACAATCCAAGACTGGCTAGGGGAAGAAGAAACCCTACTGAAAATGTCACGGCAGAAGAAGGCCATGAGAGGCAAGTCAGCAAAATGGCCTGATTTAGAGAGGGAACTGAAGATATGGATTGAAGAGCAAAGGGCAATCGGAATTCCTGTGTCCACAAAGATGGTTCAGCTTGAGGCGAGAACTGCTGATGAAAAAGAAGTTACTGATTTCAAAGGAGGACACAATTGGTGCTTCAGGTTCATGAAACAGAATGGACCACGAGTACATGCACCAGACTTGCCCAAAAGAGGCCTGAAAGCTGTGAGCAAATGAATAAAACTTGAGTTCAATAACTCTATGTAATACATTTTTTTTTCAAATTTCAGGCCCCAAAATTAAGGTGCATCTTATACATGGGGAAATACGGTATTTGTTACGAGGTCTTTGTTTTCCTTTCCTTTTCAATGGGAGGCAGGAAGTATGAGGGAGAGAAGATGGATTTTGGTTAAATGAAAAAATATAATTTAAAAATAAACGAAAACAGTAGTTTGGGGAACTTAGCCCATGTATCCAAAGACAATCAAAAGAAGTGAGCCTTGGCCTAAACCTCAGGATACCCTGATAACACTATTTGAGACTGAGGAAGCCCACGAGAGGCCCAGAAGCTGAAGCCTCCACATGTGTCAAAAAAAAGAACGTGCCCTAATCTAGAGAGACAAGCAGTAGATCATGGTAGAGACCCCACACTGAATGATAGGGAATGCAGCAACATGCCCTGTCCTAAAGTGTTTGATGGTGACCAGGAAGGCACATATTGGCTATGATGCTGTAGTTCAAATACCCCAGGCTCTCTGAATAGATGGTTTCCTTGTGGACGGATCAAATCTTCACAAGAAATGTTGGTCATTTGGCTATAAATGAGAGCTATCAACAGTCCTCAGGCTCTGTTCACTAATCCTAAATGTAAGAATGTCACAAAGGCCATACAGGTTCTATGGCTCTATAGTGGCTTATGGAAGAAACTGCAAGCAGCTTTATGGGAGGTAAGGGGGATCCAGCAACACACCCTAATCTCAAGCATACACTGCTGAACTTCCTGGTTCTCAAATACAGTGCAACTGAGAAACCCTACATCTGGGGTTTATGTATTTGTGATAGGGTAGAATGGGCATCAGGAAAAAATGCTTGCTCACTTTGAGCTAGACCAGGGGTGGGGAACCTGCGGCCTCAAGGCCAAATGTGGTCCTCTAGGTCCTCAAGTACAGCCCTTTGACTGAATCCAAACTCTGGAGTTTGGACTCCACAGAGTCCAAATCTCTTTAAGGCCTCAAGGCTGCAGCTTCCCCACCCCTGCACTAGACAGTGTTAACATTGACATTAGTTGTGCTCTGGTCCTATTAATTGGTGATAAACAAGATAGTCAGGGAGGGATAGAGTCTTAAGGAAATTCACGTCCCCAGTCTAACAGTCAATATGCTGGAGACAGCCCCAGCCTTTGAACTAGGGCTCAATAAAAATCATCAAAACCAGGAATCATTCCTTGACCAGGATGGACTAATTCATTATAGTATACTCCAGTTGGGTTTAGGAACTCCCAAGAGAAACCAGAGACCCACACCCCATCCTAGTTCTCCAAATTTGAGAAAAACATCCCAAGCAACACAAGGATCCCCACTCCAAGCCTCTTGATAGCCAGACCTTTTGATTCCAAATGGAAAGACCCTGAAGTCGAGCAGTAGGAGAAGTCCATATAGTTTTTTAGGGCCTTAAGAGTTTTGGTTTGACCATCAGGATAACATAAATAAATTCTTTTAGTCAGACCTCGACGTCTGTCTATCTACGTAGCATCTCCTCTCCTGGATAAGGTACAAAGTAGGGCTTTGCCCAGCTGATTTTGTACAGATCCGGTTGGGGCAGGTAGATTGATGTACACTCCTATTCTCACCGAGACACTAGAGTGGTAGATAGATACAATACAATTTGTAGACCATGTTGCCAAAATGGGGCAGAGTAATACCAATAATCTCAGAGGTGACCCCTTGAGGCTGAAAGTGACGGTGATAAGAAACAACAGACTTGGTACACACAGAAAATTAAAATCTATCAGAGGGTGCTGGACATAAAAGTGTTTATTGGTGCATATAACACCTGTGATTGGCGTCATGGTTCATATGGACATGATCAGCCCTACAGCTGCCTGTGTTTTTGCTAGCTGTCAGTCATCAATGTGCCTAAAAGGAGGCAGGCAGTGCTGCCCCCACTGCAGGACTTCCTGTGTTTAGATGCCCATTTGGCATATAGCATAAGGTTGTAGCATTTATGGGGAAGATATGGAAGGGGTGGGGATGAGCCACATAAACCTGTATTAGTGCCTATAAACTGGACCTGAAGCTAACCAGCACTGCAAATGGGAAGAGTGCAAACCAGCTGAGGTGGAACCAACCTGTGTCTGGCAAGCATATAAGGAGAAGACTATGTATCAGTGAGGGGCATTGGCAAATTCACTGTTTTAATAAGCAGTTAATGGTCCAATCATTACGGGTCAGGACACAAGTCAGAGGTGAAAAGAATATATCCCTGCAAGTGCTCTTTGTGATTTACCAGGAGCGTGAGATCCTCCAGGTACTTGCTAATCCTGTTTCTAGCTTCAAACGTCACAGGAGACCAGCAGGAATCTATTTGCTCTACACATTCAAAGCCACGAAATTAACTTAATAATGATTAAAGTTGCATGGGTTTGGGGCATAATTCCCACTACATGCATCATTATCCACAAGCCCCAGAAGGACCATATTAGGTAGCTACCCTAGAAAAGGTTCTCCTGAATACAGACATGGCTGCCTCTCAGGTTGCTGAACCCTTTCATTCTCATTCGGTCCATGGGCTACTTGGCACTGGAGGAAACAAGACCTAAGCATGCCTAGGTACACATCAGTTGCTGCCCTGACCTCCTGACAAAGACAAAAGCTAAAAGAAAACTGAGATTAGGCCACCTGGCTGGGTCTGCATCATCCAACAGAAGGCATCCTTGGTCCTCATCAACATGTATAACTATACCACTTCATACTAGCTGTTCTTGAAATAACAAAGGCACTGTGCATACGGTGCAACAGTTCCCCTTTTCTGTCACCTGCTCCCAGACGTGTCAGAATCATAAAACTCTCATTACCTCCTCCTTTGTACTTTTTTTCATGAAACCCTCATGTATCCTTTAATAACCTTCCAGAAGAAAACTGTATCGCCAGTTTGTTATAGCTGTCTTCAAATGCCAACCCAATTAAAGTCCTGTAAGGGGTTACTCTGAATCATGAGACAGTCATGTTGAGTTGATCAATTTTACTTCTGTCTCCTGATTTTGTAACTGATACAGAGCAGGGTGCTTATTCAGATCAAAATAATCCTTACCACTTCCAGCTGTATAAAATTCCACAGACTCATGTAGTTCTTCTGGATGAAGGGGTGATTGCACATAAATGCTTTTTTTCCGATTCTTTCTGGCTGCTTGCGGTATTTTCTCCATGACCTGATAACTCTGGAATCTGGCTACAATATTCCTTTGAGTTTTCATTTTGGAATCTCTTTCAGGAAGTGATCAGTGGATTCTTTTGCAATGACTATTTTACCCTCTGGTTCTAGGATATCAGGACAATTTTCCTTGATAATTTCATGAAAGATGCCATCCAAGCTCTTTTTTTGGTCATGCCTTTCAGGCAGTCCAATAATTCCTAAATTATCTCTCCTGGATCTACTTTCCAAGTCAGTTGTTTTGCCAGTGAGGTATTTTCCATTTTCTTCTATTTTTTTTTTCTTTCTTTTGATTTTGTTTGATTCTTGATGGCTCATAGAGTCATTAGCTTCCACTTGCCTAATTCTAATTTTTTTTGGGGTGTGGGGGGAAGGAAAGCCAATTGGAGTTAAGCTGCCAAGGTCACACAGATAGTGTCAATTCTAATTTTTAAGGGATTATTTTCTTCAGTTAGCTTTTATACAGCCTTTTCCATTTGGCCAATTCAACTTTTAAAGGAGTTGCTTTCTTCACTGGATTTTTTTTTCCATTTGCCTAATTCCATTTTTTAAGGAGTTATTTTCTTCACTCAATTTTTGTGCTTCCTTTTCTATGCTGCTGACTCTTTTTTTATAATTCTCCTGCATTAATTCTCATTTCTTTTCCCAATTTTTCTTATATCTTTCTTACTTGCTTTTTAAAATCCTTTTTGGGCTCTTCCAAGAGGACTTTTTGGGCTTGAGACCAATTCATTTTACCCAAGGCTTCATATGTATGCATTTTGACATTGTTGTCCTCCTTTGTCACCATAGTAGCTTTCTATGGTCAGGGCTCTTTTTGGTTTCTTGCTCATATTTTAAAGTTGAGCTCTGCTCCTGGAGCACAGGGGGCACTGTTCCAAGCTTTTTGCACTGGGGGCCAGAGGCCTGGTCACTGGCTTCCTGTCTTAGGGCCTCAGGTGGTAGGGTGGCCCAGCTTAGTTGAGCCTGTTGTTGCCTGAGTTCCGAGGCTGGAAATTTGCCTTTCACACTGGGACTGGAGGTCTCACAGCTGGCCTGCTGCGACACCAGCCTGCTGAGCCAGGACCCAGGCTAAAAGCCTCCTGGTGGCTTGCCCAGATACCGTCTGTGCTGGGCTTCTCCACACTGAGCTCCCCTTTTACTCAAGTGAGACAGACTTTTCCTAAAATCCTTCTAAGTCATCTTAACCTGGAAAATTGTTTCATTCCATCTTGTTGTGGGTTCCGTCACTCTAGAATCTGTTCCAAGGGAAACTGGGCAGAGCTCAGGAAACTTCTTGGCATCTCTCCGCCATCTTGGCCAATACTTTTTTTGCAATGTGAGTTTTCATAGGCAGAAGTTGAAAGAATACCATCTCAGACTTGGCACACTCTTGGGAGTCAAAATGAACAAATGCTACCATTGCACTTCTTTTCTTTTAACAATAATCTCCTTTAGGGAGTGAATTCCAAAGTAATTTGACTCTCTTAGCCTTCTTGTATTTGATATCACTTCTCTTCAGCAGCTTTCTTTTAGGGGTTTTGGTGGCCCAACATGACCTTCGCAATTTTGTTTCTAGGGAATAGTCTTTATCTCCTGGTTTGGGTTATTTTTGGTTTGTTTTGTTTATTTCTGGCTTCTCTTGACATACACCAGTCCTGCACCCCCTGCTTTGACTGGCACTTGTCACAGGACTCAACATATCATTAGCAACATTTTAAACTATTGCTTTCATATGAGGTTGTACAATCTGTGTGTTGTTCATTCGTTTCAGTCATTTCTGACTCTTCACGACCCCGTTTGGTGTTTTCTTGGCAAATATACTGGACTGATTTCCCATTTCCTTCTCCAGTTCATTTTATAGATGACAAAACTAAGGCAAACAGGTTTGTTACTTGCCCAGGGTCACGGAGCTGGTAAGTGTCTCAGGCCAGATTTGAATTGAGGAAGATGAGTCTTCCTGACTCCAGGCCTGGTACTCTATGCAGTGTGCCACCTAGCTGTCCCTAGACTGCAGTAATCTTCAGTAAAAGAGTATTTGCTTTATTAGCCATAGGTAGGCAACACAACCCAGGAATCGATGGGTCTACAAAATATCTGCATATGGGGCTAGAGAAAATAAGTCTTTTTTTAATTATTTACAAATGGAAAGCTTGGAGGTTCTCAGCTCCTGGGTTGCAGTCTGTAAATGTCAACAAGGTCACCAGAATATGTCAGGGTATAATGCTGGTTCCCCACTCCCCCCCAACATATACAAAGCTTCTTATATCCTGCTTCATAAACCATTCTAGATCCTTAGAACCCGGGCAACATTCTATGACATTCTCATCCTTAGAGTTAGTTAGGACCTGAGCATTGTCAATATACTCATTCATGGTCTCAGCTAACTCATAGAGACCACTATATGTTGGTCTTCTCTAGATGTGTGTGACCTTTCCATAAGTAAACTGTCTGTTCTGGAGGGCCTAGAGCACCTCGGCTGTAACACCATAGCTAACTTGAGCCTCCAGGGTCACCACTGAGTACCTGAGAGCAAGGTGCGCTGTTGGACTGCCCATCATCTGTGTGCACTCTGTGCTGTGTCTGCTTCTTACCTTCATTTACAGCATGTCTCTCCTGATCAGGAACATTCTCTTAGACTTATGTAGGCTCCAGCTTTTGGGCTTTTTTCCCCCCACAGGTTCCCACAGTCTCAAGTAGTGTTATCAGGCTATCCCGAGGTTTGGCCACAGCTCACTTTATGAAACTGTTTGACTTCATAGGTGCATTCCTCAAACCATGCTGTTTAGGTCTGCCTGTAGCTGGAGTAGTTTCTGTGACAGGACTAAAAAAAAGACCTAGATATTTTTACCAACAGTTTCCCTCCCCTCACTACCTCCCCTGACTAGGGTCTCTAAACACTACTTCAATTTGTCCATTGTCTATAGTTAGTATTTAAGTCATTATTCCCACCCAAACCAAAACCTTGATTTTGGAGATTCTATTGCGCAACAGATAACACAGTCCCTTCAGCAGGACAGAATGGAGAGAGATTTGTATCTGGCACTGGGAGTCTGGGTTCAAATTCTTGTTCTTCCATCTCCTACCTGTTTGACTTTGGACAAATCATAAAATCATAATGAGTCTCAGTTTCTTCATATATAAATAAAGAGAAGGAAAGAAAAAAGAAGGGGGAAGGGAAGGGGGCTTCCTTTTAGTTTCTAGGCCTCAGCTTCAGGCACATTGACACAAAGTGAATTTTACTGAATTCTCTCGGAAGTGATTGTATTCAATTTAGGATAATCAAATACTTTCAACTCAGCTTCACTCCACTTTTGAAAGACACAGGGAAGGACAGAAAGGGAGAAGCTGGATGGAGCCCAGTTTGGTTAGAGGGGTGGGAAGAGGGTGTGTTTTGCAAAGACTGAAAGTACACTTCCTACAGGGAGTGAGAAAGGAAACGGGGATGAATACATTGATTTAAGGTCTCCTTCTAGGGTAAGAAAGATCTTCCAAGAGAGGTACCTGGTATGCTATGCTCAAAATATTCCCTTCCAGTTTCAATCTCAAACATTCCTTTTGACTAATGCTGACCACCTGGAGAGGAGAAGAAAACTTCATGGCAACCGTGTGAGGAAACTTGACTCATTGCTGAGATAAGGTAGAAAATCAGCCAAGGAAACTTGACTTTAATGGTAGGCTAAGATAGAAATCTGGGTCTGCAGATTTGAGGCCCAAAAACTTTCTGAATATAGTGGTGAAATGCACACCTGGAGATACTGGTACAAATTTTCCATTTGACCATAGACTATAATGGTACAAGGCTAAAAAACTGGAAAATTGGGCCTGTGGTACTTTCTTTGAGAGTGTGAAGAAAACAGACCTTGTGGGACAGCAGGGTGACAAGTGTGACGCCAGCAATGGGAGGGGGCAATTGGACAATCCAATAACGTCCTTCAGATGTGGAGGCCTCAGATTCATGTTACAGAACAATGCTGCCAGCCTTGAGACAGAGGAAATGGTGGTAAATGGGGTTTGGTATTTTGACATAGTGTGTAGCTTCTTACTCATATTCATAATGCAGAAAGGAACATCAGCGCTCATCTGACACAGACCCCTCACCTTCCAGATAAGTTACTAAAGCCCAGGGAGGGAAAGTAATTAATTTCAAGATCTGACCATTAATTGGCGACAGAACTTTAATCCAGAATCCAGGGCTTTCAGATTTCCCATCCATTTTGTAAGAAATGGGAGGAGGAGTTTTGTTTCCACAGAACTGAAGGTGTACTTCCTCCCCCTCCCCCACCCCAGCTTTAGCAGAAACCAGGCCTCAGGTCAGTCAGGTGAAAGGTCAGAGGCTTGTATGCATGCTTAAAGGAGACTTTTGAGGAGGCAGTCAGGGGAACTAGAGAGGCCAAACTAGTTGAACCAGTTCAAGCTTATCAAGGGTCTGGTCTTGGTGAAGAGTCCACTGATTTGCATAATTTGCATATGTTAAAGACAGAAGGTAGGGGAAATAAAGAATGTAGATTAATCTTAAACTAAGA
>JAQQSZ010007626.1:0-13258 GCA_028646595.1 Phalanger gymnotis | reverse complement strand
GTTGAAGTGCCTCTTGCGGTTCTTGCTTTGGTCTGAGGTCACGAACGGATTGAACTTCATTTTGGCAAGCCGGGCCACCCGAAAAAGAGCTATGGGTGTACTTTTACGAGAATTAAATGGCAGTAAAGTTTATTGACAGATGGTTCCTGAGAAATGTCTTGTAACTAAAATCACCAGCACTTGAGCCAAGTCTTAGAACATGCAGAGGTGTGCATACTTACAAGTCTCCTCCTTCACAGGTCTGCTTCTTTATAGGTCTCCCTCTTCAGCCTAAGATAGGAAGCTTCATAGGCTTGGTTCTGCCATTATGGCCTTGCCAAGAGTTTTTGGTCTAAGAACTCAGCCCCCTCACATCAATCAGAACCTTAGAAATCATAGATTTAAAGCTGAATGGGACTTTAAAGGTCACCTGTCCAATTCCCCCATCTTGTAGATGAGGAAACCCAAAGCCCAAAGACTTTGTAATTTTCCTAAGATCCAGTAGACAACAAGTCAGAGAGCCAGGATTTGGGACAAGGTCCTGAGGCACCAAATTCACTCTTGTTCCTCCCTCTATTGTCCAACCCTGACAAGAAAGACTTCTCCACATAATAAGAATACTGACCACTAACATTAGTATGATGCTTTAAGGTTTTTAAAGTGCTGCTTACAAGGAACCTGTGAGAGAGACAACACAAATGTTATCATTCTCATTTCATAAATGAGCAAACTGAAGCTGAAGAAGGTGAGATTTTCCCAAGGTCACACAGCTAATAGCAGAACAGGAATTTGAGCCTAGGACTAGCAAGTATACAGTCTGGTTTAGTCACTATACCACATCCCTTTATTAAGGGAATTTGTTCTATGGAGTTTAGATTCAGTCAAAGGGCCACACTCGAGGACCTAGAGGGCCTTCCTGGGAGGAGTCTAAATCTGCAATCAAGATTCTCATTCCGAGTTCAGTCCTCTTTCAACTCTACCAGGGGTGGGGAACCTGTGGCCTTGAGGCTGCATGTGGCCCTGTAGGGCCTCAAGTGTGGCCTGTGCTGCTTGGAGAAGACTTGGAGGTGGGAGAAAAAGAAGAGAGAAGCAGTGCTGGTGGGCCTCAGAAATCCCACTTCCCATGATCCAATGGCCTAGCATTATGTGTATGTGACTGGCCTACCGGACAGAGCTCCTTTGTCCTTGTCATCTAGGGCCAGAAGAATTACTGGGTCAGAGCTTACAAGGACATAGAAGCAGGCATATTTTTCCCTATTTGTTCCAATTCTTTCCTGCCAGAGGAATGGGAAGATGACATGATGGGAGAGCTGGCAAGCCAGTTGGCTTTTACATCCTCAACTCCTTCCCCTTTTGTCTTTTTTTCTCTGATCCTCTTCAACCAATTCCAAAATTTCCTTTGTATCCCTCAAAATCCTGTTCTGAATCATCAAATGTGGTTGAGAAAAAGGCAGAGGGACAAGTGGAGAGGAGAGCAGGCTTGTCTTTTGTCCTCAGATTTGATCTCCTATGATCTCCTTTCTGTATCAGTCTTAATGATGTCTCTGGCTTGGAGCTATTCATGTCTCAGAAACATTTTAATTTCATTTCACCATGTTAACACCTCAGAAAATTTGTATCATCCTCTTCTTCTCCTCGCCTCTCCCCAGTCCCCTTCTCTGTGCTCTCCCTGGCCCCCAGCACATTAAGAATTGTGCTTAAATCATGTGCATTCCTTTCTATCTGGCTTTCATTTCTGCTCTTGTTACATGGATAGCTTTCATTATCTCCCCAGCCTGCCTTTTAGTCTTCCCTATAATCAGTACTTAGATCTCCCACTCCCCTTGTGAAACTATTTTCTCTCGAAAGACTCAAAGTGGGTTATTTTGGAAGCATTCTTTGCTCTCACCAGGGTTCAGTAAGAGAATCCTCCAAGTCAATAAGACAGCTTGTTTCAGAACAAGGTTCACAGTAAAAATGGTCCTATTGGGGCAGCTAGGTGGAACAGTGAGTAGCGCACAGGCCTTGGAGTCAGAAGGACCTGAGTTCAAATCTGGCCTCAGACATTTGACACATGTACTAGCTGTGTGACCTTGGGCAGGTCACTTAACCCTAATTATCCTGCCAAAAACAAAAAAAATGGTCATGTTTTTCTTCCTTCTATATCTGGCACCTTGGAAAACCCCAAGGTTGAAAACACTAAAAGTTTAGAGCCCTAAATTAGCAATTAACCCAGTGACTGCCACAGCAGCAGGGCCTGACTTTTAATTCCCACTGCATCCAGCACCTACTCCATGAAGTACATGGGACTAAACTCGGGGGGGCCTGATCACAAAGGACATTGCAAAAGAGTCCCCTGCCTTTAAGACACCTACAGATCTCCTTCCACTTAGGGGCAAACACTGCCCAAACAGCCCCCTCTCTAGGTCAGCTATCTATCCCCAGAAACTGAAGGGACTTCTCAGTGGTGGCTTTGGTTTGGTTCGGTTTGGTTGTTGCCTTTTTTTTTTTTTTTGCATTCCCAGCACTTAGTAAATACTTGTTGACTTTATTTGGTAGTTGATACTCTCCCTAAGCACTGGTCACAGGAGACTCGGAGACCCAGATTTATGTCCTCCTCTTCTTTCCCCCTCCCTTTGTCCTCCCTTCCTCTCTACTTCCCTCCCTTCTCTCACACACATACAGAATCACATCTTCCAAGAAAAAGGCTCCTAAAATGAGGCTTGCTGGCTCCCTGCAGTCCAGTATGTATCAGGAACACTGTTGTGTCCTTCTACTTCATAGAAAACTAAAGAAAAACACACCCCAGAAATATTCTGGCTCATGAGAGTTAGCGTTCTTCCTCAGAAGGAAGGTGTCTAGATTCCGTTACAGGTCTGTCCGGTGAGTTTGGAAACTTAGACAGTTCCTTCCATTGTCAAGGAGCCAGCTTTCTTCTCCATGTCTCCTCTCCACCTCCATAACTAACAGTAACAATGATAATAATATGACAGGTGCTATTTACACAATGCTTTACAAACATTATGTCATTCAGGCCCCAAAACAGTTCTGTGCTGAAATTACTTCGATATTCTTATTAGCCCCATTTTACAGATGAGAAAACTGAGCCTCAGAGATATTAAGCAACTTGCCTAGTTATCACATAAGTGAGGTTTAAATATAGATTTCCCTACTCCATGAACATCTCTAAATCTATGCTGTTTGGAGAATGGTTCATACACAATCAGTTTCAATTATATACCAGAGCCCCTATCCAAAAATTCTCAGAAAAGAGCCACTTTCCTAGCTAAGTATTATAATTTGGGCCTAGGGAAGTACTTAATTCAGTATCATCTAACCCTAGAGCCAAGGAGCACCTCAGATGGGGGTTGAAACTGCTGCAGAAGCATCTCGTATTTGGAAAATTCTATAAACACAAGCTGTTATTATAATATGCTAAGAGAGAGCCTGACGTAGTGGACAAGGAGCTGATCTTGGAGCCAGGAAGACCTGAGCTTAATTAAGTCCTCCTCCTCGCAATCACTGGCTCAGTGACCCTGAGAAAGATTCCCTTATCCATTCAATCTGTTAGTCAACACTCTAAGACTCCCAGTTGCAGAGAAGGTCACAATTTGCATTGCTAGAGGAGATTTCCCAAACAGTAGTTTCCCTATACAAATAAAATCACAGGTCTAGTCCCTATTGTTATAAATAAACTATTAAAATAAACAAAAAATAACTCCCTCTAGGGCAGAGGTTCTTGGCATAGAGTCCTTTGGCAGGGTAGGGAAGGCTATGTACTCCTCATAATGTTGGTGTTATTATTTTAATCATAACTGATAGCATTTTTTAAATCATAATTGACAGAGGTTAGTGAAAATAAAGATGCAATTTTTTACCCATGCAAGTTCACTGATCCACTTAAGTCTATCCACGGACCTCTGGGAAGGGGGTGGCTGCTTCCACGGATCACAGGTTCAAACGCTAGAGTTTTTTTTTTTCAGTTGTGTCCAACTCTCCATGACCCCATTCAGGTTTTTCTTGGCAAAGATAATACAGCAGTTTACCATTTCCTCTTCCAGCTCATTTTTCAGATGAAGAAACTGAGGTACAGGGTTAAGTGAGTTTGCCCATGCTCACACAGCTGGTAAGTGTCTCAGGCCAGATTTGAACTCAGGAAGATGAGTCTTCCTGACTCTAGGCCCAGGACTCTGTCCACTGTATCACCTATCTGCCATTAGGTCTGATTTTTAAAAGTTAACCAGACAGGTTAGCTGTCGCCAGAATATACAGAACTCTGTAGGACTAGGACAGAGAACAGCTAAGTTTTGATGAGGAATGGGAAAAGAAGGGGTTGGGGTGTTAGGTTTGGTGATAGAGGAGCCTGAGGCTAGACCACAAGGAGATGGAAAAGGGGTATCATCTCAAGGCATCTGCTTCTCAGTTAGATTCTGCTACCTACATGAACAAGTAAGAGGTTAACCCTGTGCAATCAGAACCAAAGCCTTTTATCTGATGTAGCTGCTGAGGCTACTGGCTGAAGCTATTGTCTGGATGCCACAGCTGTTTCCAAGCACCTCGATCAGCCTCCTCCCACCTCCAGCTGTGGGTAATAAGGCACAGATCTACATCACACTGTCATATTTTCCTGATGAGTTTCTTTACTGGAAGCCATCAGTTCAGTTGAACCATAAAGAACACAAACCCTGCAACTCCAATTTTGGCGAAAGAGGGGCAGCAGCACCACCTTCCCCACTGTCTCACCTTAGGGATTCAGAGGGTATACAGTTACTCTATGGAGGTCTCAAACTGTGGCTCCTCATTTGGATAATTTTACTGCCCTGGGGCTTATAGGGTTTCCTTGGGAAATGCACCTACCCCATCACATTCCCTTAGACTTTGACCACTTTTATTTCTTTTGGGCCTACCCCACTAATGGTCTTGCCTTTTGGAAATCTGCAGGTCACCCCAGAAACCTGCAAAGATCATAGATTTAGAGCTGGAAGGGTGATCTTTAAAGGTGATCTAATCCAATTTTCTTGTTCTACAGATGAAGGAATAAAGCCTCAGGTAAAGTAAGCGATTTGCCAGAGGTCACACAGGCAGTAAGGATTAGAGGCAAAATTTGAACCCATGTCCTCTAATTTTTTCTACCCTGCACCCTGATGCTTGTGAGCAAGAACGCAAATTCACAGAAACACAGATTTAAAGCTAGGAGGGATTCTCAAGATCACCTGGTCCACTACACTTTTACAGATGAGGAAACAGTGGACCACAATTATTAAGCAATTTGCCCCAAGGTTGGAAGCAGTAAAGTGGCAAAATGAAGATTCCAACCCATGTCTCTGATTCCAAATCTAGCACTGTTTCCAGAACCCCATAGTGCCCCTTTGGAGCTCAGATAAGTGCCTAGGCCTAGATCAGCCTGTGGCTGGAAGTGAGAACTCTAAAAAGTTGGCCTAGACCTAGTCTACTTTTTTCCATTCCTTTCTTGTTGTTGTTTGTTCAGTAGTTTTCAGTCCTGTCTGACTCTCTTTGACCCCATTCGGGGTTTTCTTGGCAAAGATACTGGAGTGGTTTGCCATTTCCTTCTCTAGGGTCACATAATTAGCAAGTATCTCAGGCCAGATTTATACCCAACCAAGATGAGTCTTTCTGACTCTCTCCACTGTGCCACTGAGCTGCCCTTCCATCCCTTAGGCACTATCATGTCACCTAATCCCATCTGCCTGGCAAAAAGGACTTTTAGAAACCATCTCAGGAGCCAAATCCCTTTGTCCACCAGGAGGTGGTGGTGTCTATCCATTTACTATTCCAAGTTTAGGAAAATTGTTTAATGGAAAACTCTCTTCTCAAAGAATCTTTTCTCTTATTTTAAAAAAAGGTTTAAGTGAATATATGTAGATGAAGAGACATGTGTGTGTGTATGTGTGTGTGTGTGTGTGTGTGTTGTGCAGATATCCCCAATCTTGCACCCATAAGGGAATAAACTTTAAACCCTTTCAAAATAAGTGGGGGAGGGGGGGGATTTGACAGCCCCTAAAGTCCTTTTCAGCTCTAACTACAAGCTCTTTCTCACTACTTTAGAGTGGTACCACATACAAGGAGTATGCAGAGTTATAAACAAACAAAAGCCAAGAAGTCACTGAAAAGGAATGGGGCCAGGAGGTGACTAGGAGACTGGAGGACTTAAAAGACAGAGCTGGAGGAGACTTTGTAGCTTGTCTAGTCAACACTCCTCACTTTATAAATGAAGGAACTGAGGTATGCTGAGGAATTTTCTTTAAAGACCCTCCCCGTGTCCCACAAAAGCTAATCCCAAATTCCCACTTCCCCAGACCTGAGGGAGGCCTTTTCCAATCCCTCCCAGCATTTATGCCTTACCCTTTTGAGAGTACCTCCCCTCTAACTCCACTCTGTTAATATTTAGTTATTCACATGTCATCTCTCCTAAGGAATGCTCCTTGAGGGCAGGGGCTATTTTTAAGCTTTTCTTCCATGCCCCCTACCCCAAACTTAGCACAGCACCAGGAATATAGGAAGACCTTAATAAATTCTTTTTGATTGATTGATTGAACAAGAGTATTTCTACCTTATTCAATAGGTTATTCAGCGTCTTTAAACAACTATAGTTGGGGTGGCAAAGGGAAACCAAGAATTATACTTTTTTTTTTTACCCTTAAAGTCTGCATTGGGTGTAGCAGGAGAAGGCTCAGAGAGAATGTTGGACTGTTAGCTTCTGACTCGAAAAAGGCATTTTCTTTGGATCCACAGGAATTCTCTTTGATTTCCCATCTCCCGTCCCCCTGGCCACTGATCGAAACATATCACTGCCCACTGCTCTCTCCTCCGAAGCCAAAGCCTTCAACTGCACTGAATTGGTTTAGAACAAGAAAGTCTTGGAATTCTGGAGCTACAAAGGATTGCAGAAGAACACCTGACCTATCCACCTCCACCTTGCCTCCAAACAGATGAACTATCCAGGACGGACAGAAGCCTAGTCTAAATAATTCCGGTGACTAAGCTCCCTTACACCTCCTTTCGCTTTGGGGTCCTGACACAGAGTGTGAGGTACAGATGGGTATTAGAGCATAGGGCAGGGGCCCTGGTTTCAAATCCTTCCCCCGTGCTTATTATCTGTGTGACCTTGGGCAAATCATTTTCCTCATTTGTAAAATCGGGAGCAAAGGAAGTGAATTATGAGCTGGCCTGGCCTCTAAGGTCCCTTCCAGTTCCACATCTAAGGTCCTGTGGGCACGTGTCTGGACTACGTGCGTTCACGCTTTGTGTAATTCATTCAAATTGTTTTACGTGTATTAACACACGTAGGTGTGCGCTCCGTGTGCCCCCACGCGCGAGTTTCTGGGGAAGGGGAGGGGGGAAGCAGGGGAAGTGCATAACGACTTGTGGGTCGTTGTCCTCTGAGTGTGCCCGTGCGCTGCGAGATCTACATCTACACCCTTTGTGTGTGTCGGTGCCAGTGAGGACGGCGGTTCACGCGCCAAGTGTACACTAAGGGCGGCGAGAGCAACGTGGGGGGAGGGGGTCAGGGAGTTTGCAGCAACATTAGACATCGGAGGACACCCGGACCGCACTGGGGCTGAAGAAGGGCTGGAGGGGGAAGGGGCGGCTGTGGGGGGTGGAGCTGGGGCTGTGGGAGAGCCAGTGAGCGTGCTGGGCTTGGGGCCCGCGGGGCTGAGCTGGGAGGGAGGATCGGGGTGGGCTGGGTGCAGGGAGGGGACGGGGCTGACGGAGAAATCCGGGACCGCCACTGGAAAGGAGCTGGAGCCACAGGCAGAGGCAGACCCTGAGCCTGAGCCTGCGAGGGTCCGGGCGGCGCAGGGGGTGCTGTGCGCGGCGATGCAGTAAGGGCACATCTGGGGGAACCGGAGCCGGGACTAAGGGGGTGGGGGGAGGGGAAGGGGGGACCGTGCTGCAGAAATGTGAATTCGGTGGCGGCTGCTGGAGAAGCGGGAGAAGCGGGAGAATCCGTCCGGCCGTGGGGCTGCCGGTGCGGGTGAGTGCGATGCGGCTGCGGAGACAAGGTTCAGCCCAGGCGGGAGGACGGGAGTGATGGCGGGGGAGTGGGGGAGGCTCTCCAGGCCCCAGAGAAACTTTTCTCCAGAGGGAAGAGCTCTGTGCAGGGTCCCCCATCCCGGGGGGGGGGGGTGTTGATTTCTCTGTGCCGTCCAGGGGCCACCGTAGGGACTGTGGGAGCCAGCCGGAGGTGCAGGAAGGATTATTAGGGAGCGGGGAGGAGGCCCCCGAACGGCAGCGTCCACACAGGAGCCGCAGAGGGCGGAGCGGGGCCAGGCTTGGGGGTGATTGTCTCAGGAAAGGCGAGGGAGGGTCTGGCTATGAATGGGGAGGGGGAAGCTCGAGCGGAGGTCAGATCCTTGAAGCTCTAGGAGGAAATCAATCAGATTGTCCATCTTTGGCTCCCCGGTGGGGAGGCATCCTCCGGCCTGCCTGGCCCGCACCTGCAGAAGGAAGGCTGCTGCGGGACGTGTCCGCACTGTCCCGACGGGAGACGATGCTGACCCGAGACAAGTGGAGAAACTGGGGCCGTACAACAACAGAAACCCGGGGCTGGAGACGGACTAATGCAGAATTAGAGGAGAAAGGGGGGAAAGCCGAGCTGAAGGCTTTAGGGACTGTCGTGGTTAGAAGAGCACCCTGGGGAGGTGTCGGGGAGAGTTAAGGAAGGAGCTTGTAAGGAGACTGCAGCCTACCGCCCGGGCTTGGGGGCTGGCGGCCTGTCGCCAAAGCCCCGAGCCCAGAAAGACCCGGGGTTAGGAATGGGGAGAAGGCTAGAATTAAAACACATGTGGCTGTCTTAGGTTGTTTGGTTTGGTTTGATTTGGTTTTTTTGTTCCTTTCCAAATAACCTAAGAAGCGGACCATTGATTGTTGGGTGGAGGGAGGGAGGAAGTAAGGACTCGGCGGGTGGTGGGGGAGGGAGATAGAACAGACGGAGGGAAGAGAGAGAAGGTCATTGAATACAATAGTACATCTGGTCTAAGAATACCATGGCTGGGAAATGTTTGCCTGCAGTGGGAAGGTCGGGACCTTAATGGGGGAGGAAGGGAGGGAGTACTAGCCAACCTCAGCTCTTTAAAAAAACCCTGCTCCTTTGTATGATTGTTGACCCCAGAGACCCCCACCAGCCCCTACCAGCTCAGTTCTGCATTTCTGTTCAGCTCCCCAGGTTTGGGGTGGGGGAAGATACGAGAGCCAGAGTCCAATGCAGCTTCACTCCTCCCCACTACCTTTAAAAGTTCCTTTAACTGGCTCTAAGGAATCTGTCAATGTAGCTGAGATTCTCTTTGGATGGACCCTAGGGTGCTCAGGTCCTTTGACTCCTTCAAGTAGCCATCTCCTTAACATCTCTTTGGAAAGCTGGCTTCTCACAAGGAAATTCTCACATGGAATAGATTGACAAGTATTGTTTGATTTCATTTGCGTCCAGCCTCCAGCTAATACTGGGGGACTGGGAAAACCCCTAGAGATGGTTATCTCTGAAATGGAGAGGAAACTTGCCTTCCTGCCTGCGAGCACAATATTCCAGATATCCTTTGACAAGGACAGAGGACAGTGGAACTATCAGCCATGAGATTTTGAAAGAGCCAGCTTTCCTGCTTATGATCTTAGACATCCTATTCTAGTTAGCCCAAAGCCTTCATTTTGGAGCTCTGAAGCTCTTGAGAAGTTAAATGATGCCCAAGGTCACGAAGACACCAAGTAGCTGTGCCAGGGTTTGATCCCACATCCTGAGACTCCAAATTCCAAGCTATTTCCATAACACAAAACTACCTTACTAAGTGTGCTTTGGGATGTAGAGAAAGGGGAAGGATTCAGGCACTCATTCCTTAAATTATCTTGAGAGGGACGAAGAAATAAGGAGAGAAGACAGCCATATGTGAGTTCTAATCATCTCCCTATCTAACCTCAGTCCCTTTAAAAAGACCCTCCTTTCAACAAATTTTTATTAGTGCGAAGTAGTGGATGGAGTTGGCCGTATAGCCAGAAAAGGCCCCCTTCAGATTTATGACCCTGGGCAAATCGCTTAACCTCCTCTCAGTTCAATGGGCCTCTGAACTTGACCTGTAGCACCAAAGAATCCGAGGGGATTTTTTTTTTACTTGGGGGAGGGGAGAGGTATTGGGGAATTTGGGGAGTCTGTGTATTTTGACTGGAGGCAGTCTAGTGTGCAGTGATATGCAAATTTGAGTCTTATTATTGAGTCAACAGTCCCTAACCCATTTTGTATTCTAACCACTGTGCAAATTGTTCTCCCTCTCTATTCATCGCCCTGGGGCTTAAGTCAGAAGAGATGGTACTGTGTGCTAGAGCCAGATGGAGTGCGGGATGCCCAGACAGAAGTATGGCACTTAGAGGGGGGAGGGAATAAAAAGAAATATCAGCACTTTGAGGCCCAGATGTTAAAAAGTGTTTCAGAAACTACGTGCTAAAGATTGTGAGGAATTTTCCATCCGATGGCAGACTATTATCGTATAACAGGAGGACATATTTTCTGCAATTTGTCCCCTTGTTCTGGCCTAAGACCTGAAGCTCCCTGGGAGTCTTCTATGCTTCAAAGCAAGCAATCCTGAGTAGCTGTAGCAGTGCCCTGGGAAAGGTAGATTTGCCCCACTGCCTCCTCACTGCTCTGTGCCAATTGGCTTGCTATCTGGATGAAAAATTAATGGGCTTAAATCTCCATCATCTGAGGAGGTGCTCAGTTGGCACTAATGGGTGAGGTGCAGACAATGGTTGGGCACCTCTGACTCCAGCCTGGCTGATTCTTGCCCTTCCCAAAGTGTGCTCCTTGCATCTTACAGGAAGCCCGGACCCAGATGCCATGTTAGGAGTTATTTACAACAAATTAGTGTCCCCTCCCAGAGCTGTGTGATTTCATAACTGCCGTTCAAAATTGGTAGAATTTTCTCTATCACAACCTAGGGAAACCAGCCAGCTCTGAATGAAATGGTCTGGAATATCATTTGCATTTAAATGATTGCTTTTATTTACAGGCTCTGGGCTGTTTTGCATATTCATGGAGACGTTCTCACAACTATATTTACATACCGAAAGGGATTTCTTTGGTGTTAAATCTAGGAGTTGAGTAGGTTAGGCTCTGCCTATGTTTGAGATAAATTGGTTGTGAGGAAGCTAAGCTATGAATGGTAGGAAGGGGTGGAACAAATTCTCGCGATGATTCAGCCCAGCTATTTGGGCCCTAAAGCCTTTGGCTGACTGTTATCTACACTGACAAGTAAAGACTAAAACCACCAGACTGAAGTGATAGATGAAAACATGGGCCCTCCAGAGGAGAAATGTGCCTTAACTCTCTGTTCTTTCTCTGGAGAGCTGGTGCTTTGGGGTTGGTGGGTTGGGTAGTTTACCATTCGCTACTAAATATTTCAGCCAAGTAAAATCAACAAGCAATTACTAGGCAACCATTATATATGCCAGGGATTGTGCTAAATGCCGAGGCTCCAAAGAAGGCAAAAGACAACCTTTTGTTCTCTTGGAGCTCAGAATAACAAGGGAGACAACATGGAAGCAGCTATGTTTAGATAGGCTAGAAGGGAGGTGATCTTAGAGGGAAGACACTGGTGTAAAGTGGGATCTGGGAAAGACTTCTTACACAAGGTAGGACTTTTCGCTAGAACCTGAGGGAATTCAGGAGGCAACAAGAACACTCTGGAGTATATAACCTTCTTGGGTGGGGGAACTCTTTTGTATCTCCAACACATAGCCCCTAGGATTATAGATACAGGGCTGGAAAGGACATTGGAGAGCATTTCACAAATGAGAAAACTGAACTGAGAGAAATGAAGTGACTTGGCCAAGGTCACACAGCTAGTATCTCAGGGGATTCCAAACTGTTCTCCCTGACTCCAAGTACAGGGCCTGGCATATAATGAGCTATTAACAAATGTTAATTGAATCAAGGACTTTTGTTATTGTTTACTTGTATCTGACTCTTCCTGACCTCATGGACCATAGCATGCCAACACTGTCCATGCAGTTTTCTGGGCAAAGATACTGTAGTGGTTTGCCATTTTTTTCTCCAGTGGATTAAGGCAAGCAGAGGTTAAGTAACTTGGCTGGGGTCACACAGTTATTACTTGTCTGAGGTCAGATTTAAACTCAGGTCTTCCTGACTGCAGGGCTAGCTCTCTATCCATTGATCTACCTGGCTACCTCTAGTCCTTTAATCAAAGCTTAAAATATTTGAATTTTTGAACGGGGCTGAGATTATCAGGCCTGAATTGTTGCATTGACTCCTAGTGAACTAGGAATCAGGAGACTTGGATTTCAATTTCCTCTTTCGTAAAATGAGAAGCATGATAAATGATATCAGCCTTCCCTTATTGGGTTATTGGGAAGATCGATATGATGGAATTTTGAAAAATTTTAAGCACTATAGAGATTCAGGGAATTGTTATTTCTTATTGTTAAGTGTGCCAAAACTTAAGAGGTCCAAAACCTCATTTTTCCAAACTAGGCATAAAAAGTGTGGCTTCAGCTCTTAGAAGAATTCATTTTTTCTAACTTGGAGCAGAAATTCCTGGTCCTAGAAAGACACATGGGTGAGCTAGGAACTATAGCTTTTGCTCCAGGTAAAGAATTCATCAGCCCTTTAGGGGGAAAAGCCTCTCTGGAGACACTTCTTTACCTTTGGGCAATATCACTTATGGGGAAGGAAAGAGCCTAGCACATAAACATTTAACCTGGCCCCTTTGGCAATCTGGGGAAACATACAGGACCCTTTGTTGGAATGTTTTTGGTTTTTACTTGAAAGAAATGATAAATTTCAGATAGAGGTTAGTGAATATAAAGATGTAATTTTTTTTTCCCCATCCAAGCTCATGGACCCATGAAATCTATCCATAAACCAGCTGTGGACCTCAGGTTAAGAGGTCCTTCTCTAGGCATGGAGGACCTGTGTCGTCCTAGGATACTACATATTTATCTACATAAAGACATAACTGTGTATTCATCGTCAAGGGGACTTGGAAGGGAGCTTTTGGGGTCCCTCAGCATGTAGATCCAGAGCTGAAAGACAACTTAGGGACCATCTAGTTTTTATCTAAGAGGGAAGAAAATGAAGCCTTAGGAGATTAAGACTTAGTCTACAGGGTCTAACAGGTAGTAGGCACTAGAGACAAGATTTGATTCCAGATCCAGGACTCTTCCCACTGGACTTGGAATTGGGGAAGCTGAGTTTGAATCCCGGTGTCCACACTAGTTTTGGGGCCTTGGACAATTCGTTTAATCTTAGTTTCAGTTTACCCACTCTGTAAAATGGGTA
>JAQQSZ010007625.1:0-13258 GCA_028646595.1 Phalanger gymnotis | reverse complement strand
CAGCCACCTCTTCCTTCCCCTCTTGGTTCTACATTTGACTTTCCAGAATTTCTCTAACTTGTTCCCTTCCTTTTCAGCTTCCTTTTATGTCTTGTTTTCTCCTATTAGCATGAAAATTCCTTGAGGGTAGAGACAGTGTTTTTTTAGTTCTATTTGTATTAGTAGTACTTAGCATAATGCCAGGCAAATAATAAGCATGTACAGGAGCAGTTAGGTGATAGAGTAGATAGTGTAGTGGGCTGGGAATACTTATCTTTCTGAGTTCAAATCTGGCTGCAGACATTTGCTTGACGTGTGACCCTAGGTAAGTCAGTTTCCTCATCTGTAAAATGAACTGGAGAGGGAAATAGAGAACCACTTCAGTATCTTTGCCAAGAAAACCCAAAATGGGGTCAAGAGGAGTTGGATACAATTGAAATGACTGAACAACAACACTATACATGCATACATACATTTCAGTATGGGAATTATTCTCAGATGAAAGGCGATAGCAACGTTTATATTTCATGCATACTTAGTTTTTTATACTCTTGCCAACTGCCTTATAGCAGAAATATCCTTTATATGTTCTCTCCCCAACGCTTATCCTTCTGCCCCCAATTAGATTGTGAATTTCTTGAGAGGGGAGAGTGTTTTGATTCTTCTCTTTGTAACTCCAGAGCTTAGAACAGTGCCTGTCACTAGTAAATTCTCGCTGAATGTTTTTTCATTTTATTGTCCTCTGCTTTAAAGAAAGAATGATTTATTCCTCATCTCCCCAATTACCTTATTTTAAGAATCTAAAAAGAAGAGGTCAGGAGACTCTCCCATTACCATTTTTGTTACTCAGGTGACATTCCTCTCATCCTTCTCATCACTAAGGTCAATAGTATCCTCAATCCTTGTCGTGGTCCTTTATGTGTATGGAGGTTGTAGGGCCAGTTGGGCTCACTCAGCCCTGTTGGGACAGCCCTCAGCCAGTCTCCCCAATTCTGGAGCATTCATAAGAGGGACTAGCTTTTGAATTAATGCTCAGGGTAATAGTTAAACTCTGTCTCAACTCAGTTTCACTCTATACAAGCGAGGAACATGGGGAACTAGAGTACACACACAGACGCACTCACACGTGAACGTATGCATATATGCACATGCACATACCTCAGATCATTTCATGGTGCATAAGTAAACTCCAGGAGGTAGGCCTGATTTATTTGACCCCATTGGGTCCTCAATCTTCTTGTAGGAGATGGTTTATTTGATCATTAGCTAATTCTAGTCTTTGGTCCTCTGGTTTCTACCATTGTCCAAAGATGTTTGTTGGTAGACGTCCAGGGAGAAGGACTGTATAAGACAATCCCCAAAAGTAAACTTGGATGATTAGAGTGGTGGGTCACTGTCCTTTTGTGGGAGAGTTGATTTTTATAGCTTTAGCATTATTAGCTCAATCAAGCAAAATCTGTCTGGTTACTGTCTAGGCTGCCAATCCCACTGTTTCCTTCTCTGAGTTCTGGTCTCTGCTGGCTTCCTATAGAAGGTCTAATGGCATGATGTAAATAGAACAGCCCTAAGATTGTTTCCCTCCACTTGACTGAGCAAGCTAGGGCATGCCAGGACCAATGACCCCACTAGCTTAGTGACATTTTTACTCAGGTTCTTTCTTTATAAGTTGTGCAATGTTTACAAAAAATATCTTTAAATAAACTTCACTTCATATGTAAAAAAACTAAATGCTTTTTCATTACTTAATTCAACCATTTATAATTTGGAGAAAAATAAGAACATAGAAAGAACTTCAGGAAGCGCTTCCTGGAAGAGATTGCACATGAAGCTGAGTCATTAAAGAAGCCAAGGATTGTAAAGATAAGTGATAGAGAGAGTAGAACAAGAAATAGCTAGAAGTCATTAGAGATGATTTAATACCTGAGTATTGGACTAAGGTAAATTTTACCATGCAATAAAAGATTCATTGTTAAAAAAACTTGGTCAATACACTAATGAAGTTGCCATGAGGAAATGAATTGAGGAGAGAATGAGACAAAAATTATGTAAATGAAATATTTACCCCAGAGGCATGTGTTGAGAAATCTTAATAATACCTTGCAGAGTCCTAACATGACCTTGATGAAGGCAGCTTCCTTATACAGGAAGACAATATCCTATAAAAATTAGTTGAAGACATTTTTATTTAGGAACAAAAATGATAGCTGAGATTATGTGTCTGATTGCCCATCATTAAATCATTTATTATGCATGATCCCAGAAGGCAGAACAGAGACCAAAAGACTAATAGTGTGAGAAATTAATTATTTCTCTCTTTTATTTAATAGCTAATTGTTGAAAAAGGGCCAAGATTTTTCCCCATTCTACTTCCTCATCCATAAACCAACCAATATGCAAAATCTCTCTTAAAGATTTACCCAGGGCTCAGATTGAATCTAGCCTGCTTGTGAAAACAGGTGTCACAAAGGATGGGATTTCTTAAGGCAACCCATTATGGTGAATCCCCAATAAACTTTGTGAAAAAGAAAGATTTACCTAGGCCAAGATCTAAAAAAGCAATAGAAGAAATTCCAAGTTTGGGCTAATAGGTATTTTCCTTCTTGTTGTGTTTGCTCAGACAGGTCTGGGACTTTTGTCAGATAATAGGTGATAATGGAAATTGATAAGTCAAGATTTGGGTGTTACAGGTCATGTACCCCAATACGTTCATTTTAATATGGCCCACCTCTCATTGTGATAACCAGTCAGAGTTGATTGCTACCCGTCTGGAGCCCCTCCTTTTTGAAGGGTATATAAACTGTTAGCCTAGCACCATTAGGGGTCTTTAATCTAAGAGAGATGGCTAGATGCCAGCATTATTAACAAAATGATTAAATTACTCAGAAATAATTTTGGAATTAATTAATTAATAATAGAATTAGTTTAATCCTCACAATATGGGAACGTAACTAAATAGTCTTAAATAATAAGTGGGTCAAAGAACAAATAACAGAAAGAATAATTACATGAAAGAAAATGTTAATGATGCAATGACATACTACAATTTCTAGGACGGAGCTAAAGCAGTTCTCAGGGGGCAAATTGTATACTTAGAAAAATACATTAACAGAATAGAAAAAGAAAGGATTGATGAATTAAATATGAATTTAAAAGTTTGAAAACAAACAAGCCCCCTAAAAGAGCATTAAAGAGGATATATTAAAAAATAGATGGAAAAAGACAAACTAAAAAAAACTGTAGAAATAATAAATGAATCTAAAAGCTGGTTCTTTGAGAAAACTACTAAAATTGACAAATCTTTAGCCAATTTGATTAAAATAGAAGGGAGTAGAAAATCAAATCAACAAAATAGCCAATGGGCAAAGTGAAATAAAAACAAATTAACTGAGAAACAAAACCTCCAAAGCAGGTTTGTATGAAAACAAAACAAAAAAGTCCAGAAGAAATGAAAAGTTTAATCAGAACCTATTACACAAAACTATATGCTGATAGGCCTGAACATATGAAAAAACTGAGTAATTTCTTCATAAATATGGACATGAACTGTTTGGGATACATTGAGTAATTCTAGAAGGTGTAAATTCTTCTCTCCTAATCCCAGTGTCATGCTTCAGTGTTCTGCTCATGTTCGTGCTCAATCATTAAAAAAGCAGTTTGCTTTGGAAAAGATGATATAAATATTTTTTACTACTCTCAGTTGTATGGAGAATCATGTTTTTGAGGAATTCTGATTTTATTACTGAAAAAATAGGCAAATGCAAATAAAACCTCCACCCTTGTTTAGTGCTGACATCAGGTGAGAAGGGAATCAGGTGGTCACAGATCTATGTCTACTCACTTCTTCCATTCATGAATTTCACTGTGAACTCTTGTAAGGTACCTGGTCTTGGTAGGATACTAACCACTCTTGAGAAGTGATAGTAAGACACCACACTATCTTTTTCATTTCTTGCCACATAGATGATCTGCAATGGATGTGGATAGAAGTGGAGACAATGAATGTCACTGAGAAAAAAAAAATTGAGAGGGAAACCTTTTCTTTTCATCCAAGTAGGACTCTATTTAATATGAGGCAGAGGTGAGACAAAGGACTTAGAAGTTAGAAATCTAGCTTCATTTCTCCATCATGAATTCATCTGGAGATGAAGGTGAGAGTAACGCTTGGTAAGAGGGCAGGAGATGTTACCCTCATCAATCCCTGTATTCATACCCATATGTTTTTGTTGTTCAGTCTTTATCAGTCATGTCTGACTCTTTGTGACCAAATTTGGAGTTTTCTTGGCAAAAGGTACTGGAGTGGTTTGCCACTTCTTTGTTGAACTATTTTTATAGATGAGGAAACTCATCTATAGGTAAACAGTTAAGTAACTTGCCCAGGGTCACACAGCTAGTAAGTGTTTGAGGCCAGATTTGAACTTAGGAAGATGTGTCTTCCTGACTCCAGGCCCGGAATTCTATCCACTATGTCACCTGCTGATGACTTTGACTCTTAAAGAATTAGCAATGAAGAGATGAAGCAAATCCTCACACTGCCGTGAAAAACGTCTTTATTTTTCTTTTCTAAGAAAGGCTGTTATCCTGTTTTCCACTGCTCCAGCCACCTTTTATTTCTAATGACTGGATGACTAATTGGAAGGATAGCCAGACTCAGAATTAGGAAACTGGGTTTTGAATCTCAGCTCCAACGTGGTCTATACCTCTGTGGCTTTGGACAAGTCACAGAACCCCTCCGAGCCTCTGATATCCCAGCAGCAAAAAGGAAATAGTCATACCCTTCTGAATGAGATGTTGTGATGAAAATGTTACATCATTTTGAGATCTTTTTCCTTCTCCTTGTATCCCTGCCCGATTCTTTCCATCATCCGTATGTTACTCTGTGAATTTTTTCGTCTTCTTCCATGCAATGTGGTTGAGTGAAAATAACACTGTGTCTATCTCAGACTCACTATCTGGGGGACTTCTGCAAGTTATTTTACCCCTTTCAGCCTCAGAGGAACAGTTCCTGGGGATTACAAGAGATGATCTCTAATGTTGTTTCCAGCTCTAAGTTTTGTGAAAGTTATAGTATTTTTTGAGGAAGTTTTAATTCTGACAACTACAAACACATGTTTTTGGACTTGAACTTATGGGTAGCACAATAATAATAATAGCTGGCCTTTACATAGTTCTTTACATACATTATCTCATTCAGTCCTTATAACCACGCTACGAAGTAAATGCTTGAAGTATTATAGGTTTTATTATCCTAAATTTACTGATGAAGAAGCTGAGATTTAGAGAATTTTCAGATGGTCACAATGCTTACAAGTGTCAGTATTTGTATTGAGGTCTCTTCTGATTTCATATTCTAATACTTTTTCAGCTATGTCACATTTCCCTTTTAAATTGGATTGGAACAATTGATAATTGACCAACAATTCTCAAGGAAACAAATTAAGCTATCAATAGCCATATGAAAGAAAAATGTCACAAGTCAGTAATAGTGGAGAATTGTGAACTGAAAGAACTCTGAACTTCCACTCCATGCCCATCAGATCAATTAAAGTTATTAAAAAGATGAAAATGTTTGCAGAGACTTGTGAACAAATTTTCCTTAACCTTCTTTTCTCTCCACCTCTTCCCTTCCCACCCAGACAATTCTCTTTCTCTTCCTTTTCACTCTTCTTTTAAATTTGTGAAGACATAACATAAAGTCATGAAGACATTCCCTGTACTTTGATTCCTTCTAAGACCCCAGATAATGATTGGGTTCAGAGAGGACATATTCATCATCTTCCCATATTAGAATATATGCAATTTATCCCTGTTTAGTTACGATTATTAATTTTTTTGTTGTTTGGTTGTTTCACTTTCGTCTGACTCTTCATGACCTCATTTTGGGTTTTCTTGGCAAAGATACTGAAGTAGTTTGCCATTTCCTTCTCCAGTTCATTTTACAGATGAGGCAACGGAGGCAAACCTCTTCTTAAGTGACTTGCCCTGGGTCACACAGCCAGTAAGTATCTGAAGTCAGATTTGAACTCGGGAAGAAGAGTCTTCCTGACTTCAGGCCTGCCACTCTATGTACTGTGCTGCCAAGCTCATATTTACCTTTTTGTGTTTTTCTTAACTCCTGTGTTTGAACTTCAACTTAGTCTTTTCACCAAGAATACTTAGAATTCCTCTATTTTATTAAAGGTTTGTTTCCCCCCAGTATGATAATACTTCTTTATTCAGTAATTTTTTGTTGGCTGTAATTTTTTCTTTTGCCCTCTGTAATATCATATTCAAAGTTTTCCATTCCTTTATTGAGTTGGCTGCTAAATTGTGTGTGATCTGGTTGTGGCTCTTTTGTACTTGAATTCTTTCTTTCTGGAAGCTTGCAGAATTTTAAAATTTTTCACTTGGATGCTCTGAATTTGTCTCTGATAGGTTTCATTCCAGAGATGACCAGTAGATTCTTTCTATTTCCACTTTGTACTCTGATTTTTTAAAATAAATTTTTATTAATATTTTCTTTTTCTTACATCATCATAGTTTTTCCAAGTATCCCTTCCTTTCCTCCTTTTAGAATGTGTATTATTAATGTATTGTTAATGGAAATGGGAAGATCTTTCCCATCCATTAATAGATTCATGTGACCTGCCTGAGTCACGTGAGTCTCAGTCACATGAGTCTCAGTCACATGGAGCCTGTGGTGTGAGAAGCTTGGTGAAAGGGTGGAGCAGGAAGTTGGAGTGAGTCAGAGCTGGGAGAGAGATGGAGGGAGTTGGAACTTGGAGAAACAGGAGGCAGGCAGAGAGAACAGAGCAGTTGGCATGAGTGAGGGAGGGAGTGATTTTGCTTAAGGGACTTTTTTTGTGGGAAGGCCTGATGGAGGGAAGGCTTGGGGATGGAGGTGACCCGTGCATTGGTGATGTGTATAGATTTCTTTGTTGCTGTGATGGATTTGGCTTTCTGGTGTTGGAATAAATGTCTTAGTTTCCTCTTCAGTGAAGACAGTCTGTTATATCTTGCAATTCAAACCTGGAAATATGTGGGCATAGTCGTAGCAGCCACTGTGGGTATCACGTGGGCGATATACCATGTTATATTAAAAAAGCATTTTTGAGAGGAAAAAAATCAGCATAACTGATAAATATATTTAATAAGTCCAGAAACATGTGTGATGTATAAAACCTGGCTGCCTTTTAAGTCCACAGAGGAATGCCTTGGTGATGTGCTTCCTTTGTGCGCTGTTAGATCGTCATATATTTGTTTCATTTACTTTTGATTTTTAAATTTGTAGTTGTTCTTTTCTTTTACATTGTTTGACTTACTGTATATCATCTTGTCTCTGCTTACTTCACTCAGCATCAGTTCATATAGATCCTTCTATGTTTCTCTGCATTCATCCTATTCATCTTTTCTTACAGCATAGTAATATTCTATTATTTTCATGTACCACAATTTGTTTGGCCATTTCCCAAATGATGAGGATCTACTTTGTTTCCAGTTCTTAGTTATCATAAAAATTACTACTACTAATTAGTTCCTCTTACTGATGGCTTCCTTGTGATAAAAGTTTAGTATTATAGTTCTTTGTTCAAAGCATATAGACATTTTAGTCAATTTGGACAATTTGCTTTCCAAAATGGTTGTACCACTACAAAGCTGCACCAATAATATATCAGTGTGCCTATCCTTGCATAATGCTTTCCACCTTAACTGTTGCCATTTTTGGTCATTTTATTAATTTGCATTATATAAAGTGAAATCTCATGGTTATTACGATGTTCATTTCTCTTATAATTAGCGATTTAGAGGAATCTTTCATGTGGTTGTGAATGTGTTGTAATTCTTTTAAGAATTCATATCTGTTGACCACAGATCTATTAGAGAATGGCTATTTATCTTATATTTACTGTTTTTTTTATATATCTTGGAGTCCAAGACTTTTATAGAAAAAAAATCCTCTTTTGGCCATTTCCTTTTTTTTTATCCCAGGTGCAATAATTTTGTCTGTGAAAAAGTTTTTCAGTTTCAAGTAATCAAAGTTATATATTTTACATTTTGTAATGTCCCCGCTTGCTTGTTTGGTTAAGAATATTTATAGCCATTTTTCTTTGTAGTGGCTAAAACTTGGAAACTTAGGTTGTTCCATGATTTGAGGATTGGTTGAACAAAGAAATATATATGTATATATATATGTATATATATGCATGTATATATACACATATAAAGGAATAGTATACTAGTGTTTCACATGAAATAATGAAATGGAGTTTTCAAAGGAACTTCAAAGGAAGATTTTTTGGACTGATTCAGAATGAAATCAGCAGAAGCAAGGGGGGGCCCCTAATGGTATAACAATGTAATAAATATGAATAAACTGGAAATCTTAAGAAAGCTGACCAGTGTAAATGATCTACCACATTTCCAGAGGGTTGATGATGAAGAATGCTATTTAATTCTTGACAGATACATGATGGATTAAATATGCTAAATGAGACATTTTTTTTCAACCTGCCAATGTGTGGATTTATTTTGCTTAATTATACATATTTGTCATAACATGTGTTTTTGTTTTTCTCATTGAAGTGGGAGGTCAGATGTAGAGGAAAGAAATGGTTATTAATTAAAAAAATTAAAAACTAAATAAGGTGGGAAAATCACTATGTCTTACTTTTGAAATAGCTATTACAAATGTCCATAAAGGCCTGCTCCACAAAAGTGAAGAGATATGGACTGGCCCAATGATTTCTCTGGTATAAGAATTCCCAAATGAAGGTATTCCCTTTCCTCATTGTCTGTTCACTAGAGAACTCCCCTCTCAGTACCCAGAAAAAGATGAAAATTAAATTCAGCCCTTTGTTTTGTCAAGTCGCAGCTGCTTAACATTGAAATCCATTAGATGTTTCTTTTCAAAAATAATTATTTGATGTCCTCTAGAAAAAAAGGTGATGCAAAACAAGGCAGATATGAACTATTGGCTGATCTTACTTTCGTATTTTGTTTCCAGAAGGATGGTGGTAACAACTGGACAGGGAAATGTGTCTTCAGTGTTTTCAGAGAAGGCATTTTCATAGCAAGGTCCAGACCTGGAAAACAATGCAATGTCATTCAAATTTTTACTGCTTTCCTCACGTGTGTAACTTTTGTGTTAATGTCTCATGGAAATCTGAAACTGGATGTGTCAAAGAAGTTTTAGTGAATGTAAAGAGATGGGTTATTTTTGGCTGTCTCTGTACTCCATTCAGAAAAGAAAACAATAGGTAACATTTATATCATACATAAAGATTTGGAAAGCACTTTCATATAATACATATGTCTTTTGATCCGAAGATAATTTACCAGCAATACCAGTATCCACTTTAGTGGTACATATGATATAAACCAGCAGAGAATTCTGTTCCCTAATGTAAGTATAAAACCACAAGGCAGAAAGTAGTTTGTAGAACCAAGGAAATATGGGAGCCTCAAGGCACAGAAGACCCTGATTCCCTGCTATGACACATGATAGTTGTGTTACATACTTAAACTCTCAAATAATTGGGTAACAAAACTTTACAGAGAAAGTGACAACCTCTGTTGGTATAGGGAGTGTTAGGAAAATCCCCAGTGCCCTAACACTAAGTCAATCCAACTGCAGTTGAACAAACTTAACCAGGTAATAAGAGTGGAAATTATTCCACTCAATAAAAGGGTGCCTATCATACGTTTTAACTCACTGGCACTTCTTTTATATCGCCATAGTTCTGGATCATGTCTACAATCTCTTGTATCCAGGTTGCGCCTGAAAGTTTGTTGTGGTTATTTTTTAGTCTATGTAGTTAAAACATAATTTAACATCACGTAATCCATTCATTCATTTAACCAATATATGCTGAAATCATTCTAGCATTAGTCCTGAGGGATTGTCCCTGAAGTCCCAGGGAGTCACTAATGTATTGTGAGGGTGTATCTTGTTCTGATCTATGGTCCCTAATGTAAGTGTACAAATCCATAGAAATACACTTTTAGAACCTATTCAACTCTGAGAGAAAACTATTTTATATTTCTATTTAAAAGCCTCCTTATAGCAATGATTATTTTTACTGCAAAAAGTATAATTGTCTTTGATTTATTTTCCATCCAACCCGAGTTATCCTCTTTCCATCTAAATGGATATCAGTTATAGACATCTGGAACATAAAGTCATGGCTTTGTCATTTTCTTGAGAGGAAGCCATCCAAAGTATAGGCACAGTTTGAAAGGGTAAAATTGCCAAATACCCTTAGGAACACTGGCTTCTCTACCCTGATACATAAAGTCATTACCACTCTAATGGTTCCTTTCTTCCTCAGTGACTTGAAGATGATTACAGGCCAGACTGAAAACTATGGGGTTTTTCTGTTAGTTTTTTGAGTCTTTCCCATCCCCAGTCTGGAGCAAGTTATGGAGGCTAAATCATATGCTGCTTCATTTTGCAATGGTGAGGGGCTAAGGTTCATAAAAACAATTATAGGCCTTCAGTGTCTAGTCTTTGTGCCAAAGAGGAAGGATTCTGAAGCAAGGAGAACAAAATGCCTCCAAACTAGTTTGTCTTGTTCCTCTTCCAAATTTTGTTGTTTTAATGAGGAAGTTTTCCGTAGAGTTTACTGTTACAGCAGAGAGCCAATTTGGCTCTTTTATAATGGCATTTGACAGTTCTAATTATGATAGCATTAGACAGTTCTATCATCATTTAGGCTCTGTATAGTGCTTTATACATATGAAAGACAGCTTTGGTATATTGGACATAGAGATGGCCTCAGCACAAAGAATACCTAGGTTGAAGTCCCACCTTGAATGCAAATGGGTTATGTGACCCTGGACAAGCGACTTAACTTACTTCCCAGACAGCTCTCCAAGGATATAAATTTCAGAGAAGGTGGTAACTTGTTTTGGTAGATGGAGTTTCCTCATCTGAGAGCTCCCTATGTCAATGAAATCACAGGTTGAGTCTCTATCCTTATCCATTTACATTTATTATCTCATTTGATCCCCACAGAAACCCTATGAGATAGCTGCTATACTTGTCTACATTTTATAGATTAGGAACTGGATGCTGAAGAAAGTTAAGTGGGGTTAGGTTTCCAAGGTCACACAGTCAATGTGTCTGAGGCAAGTTTCAGTCTCAGGTATTCCTGATTTTAAGTCCTACTCTCTGTCCACTCCAATCTCCAGCTGGCTCTTAAATCAAGTATTGTTGGTGGGATCACAGCAGTCATCGTAGAAGAGAATGCAATGAGCAAGTAATGACAGAAGCTCTAACTTCAGTGCCATCTTACAGAAGAGTGGTTGGGGGACTTTGGTCCACTGGAGGCATCCATCTCCCCTTAGTGAGCATAATGAAGATGGGAGCATCCTCTAACTAGTATCCAACCCCTTTTGTTCAGTCATACAGCTGTCATCTTTGTTCTACCCTCATCCCCTCACAGTCAGATTAAGGCAAAAAACCATCCTATATACTCTCTACTCCAATCCATCTTCCACCGTAGTGCCAAATTATTTTGTATAATCCCAGATCTAACTGCATGAATCCTTTCTAGCCTCATTGGACATTACTGTCTCTATAGCCCTCAGTTATCTGGCCAAAAGGGGTTCTCTCAGTTCCTCACACATGACGTTCCTTTGTCTTGGTTGTTCCCCATGCTTCTAACAAATGCCTTTTAATTTCCACTCCATGGAGCCACTTTGTGCCTTTAAGATGCTGCTCAAGCACCATCTTATACTTGAAGACCTTTCTGACCCCTCGAGTGCTAGAGTCTTCTCTCCCAAACTTGAAAGGCCAGGTATTGTAGTGGATACAGCAGTATCCAGCCTTCTACAGAGGGGAAACCCTTTCTAATCTCTCCCAAATAATACTTGTTGGGAAAAGAGTTATGTAAGAAAATATCAGAGCTACTCTGATGCTGGCAATCTTTATTTTAATCCATTTCATTCTGGAAAATATCATGCAATTACCATACGCTAGAATACAGTATTTCTGTTCATTCTAGAGCCGAACCTAGGCAAAACTGCAGGTATATCCTCCTGCCTTCTGCCACCTCATTTCAACTTTCACCCCCTGTCTCCTAAGGAATGTAGTATGCTACCCTCTGATTATCAAGATCATCCCACATAGGCTTCAATATTTTCCTAAATCTCATTGTGTAGTGTTCCTTATTGCAATATTATGTTTTCTCTCTATTGTCTCTCTCAATGAATGCCCCATTGCCTTAATTAAGAAGAGCTCAGCCAGTTGTTAGAAGCAAAGTAAAGCAAATACTTGGGCTTGGTATGGTTAGCCTTAGCTGGCCCCTGTTTGCCTTCTTACCCAGGGACAGCTTCAGAATGAACGTGAGAATCAGTCAGAAGTTCACTCCATCTATACTTGTTTTAGTAAATGTAGATCCATCCATATTATCAATGATTTCCTTACACTTATCTGCTCTTATGTAACTTGCAATGAGTAGTTCATTGGGCTTGGCTTGGAAGTTGCAAATTTTGTTCCAATCATCACATATTACTTTGGTCATAAGAACTCCATTGATTTCTTTGACTTCCAGTTCTTGAACAAACTTTATTCACTCAGGCATCTATGGGGCATCTGTGGGACAGCGACTTGCCAGTTCGTTAAAAGGAATATGCACATCTTCCACAGTCAGTTTTAATGCCTTTCTTGCTGTTTCTGGAGAACATAGAACATTTTTTAATGGAGAATCTTAAAGTGATCTGGTAATCTCGGCTAGTCTTAAACAGAGGTGAAGCATGTGGTGTCCATGAGTTGAAAAACAAGATGCTTACTGATAGTCGAAATTTTCTCAATCAGGGACAAAGCCTTTTATCCCACAATGGCAGGTAAGGCCTTAGAGGAGAAATAACATAATTCCTTAAATTCCAAATAGATATAAATTCCTTTAAACAGTTATGTGACATTATACAATTAATTCTGGGTCTTAGTTTTCCTCACTCAAATGAGGAAAATAAGAAAATAGAGAAATGGAAAAAAATTATGGAAAACCTAGTCTAATCTTCTTATTTTATGAATGAGAATGCAGAGGCTCAAAGATTTTAAGTGAATTTGCTAAGGTCCTACAATGGAGCAGGTTTTGCTTTAGGGAAAGTGGTTTAGTGAGTAAGCAAAAGAGGCCCTGGATGACTGATGGAGGGGAACAAGGGACTGTCACAGCCTTGTGATCACATTCTAGTGGAGGTGGGATCCTGTAGTGTTCCTGCCCTTCTTGCCCTAACTGAAATTGTCACGGGTGCAAGAATTTCTAGTTACAGATCTGTATTTTACAAAGGTGAGGTAAGG
>JAQQSZ010007624.1:0-13259 GCA_028646595.1 Phalanger gymnotis | reverse complement strand
AAGAGAAGGCAGGTGAGGGGGAATGAGTGAATCTTGCTCTCATCAGATTTGACCTGAGGAGGGAATACCATACATACTCAATTGGGTATCTTACCCCACAGGAAAGAAGGAGGAAGAAGATTAAAAAAAGGGGGGATGATAGAAGGGAGGGCAGATGGGGGTGGGGGTAATCAAAAACAAACACTTTTGAAAAGGAACAGGGTCAAGGGAAAAAATTCAATAAAGGGGGATAGGTTAGGAAGAAGCAAAATATAGTTAGTCTTTCACAACATGAGTATTGTGGAAGGGTTATACATAATGATATGCATGTGGAGCGTGTTGAATTGCTTGACTTCTTAGGGAGGGAGGGTGGTTGGGAAGGGAAGAGGGGAGAGAATTTGGAACTCAAAGTTTTAAAAAAAGATGTTCAAAAACAAAGAAAAAAGCTTTTTGCATGCAACTAGAAAATAAGATACACCGGCAATGGGGTGTAGAGATTTATCTTGCCCTACAAGAAAGGAAAGGAAAAGGGGATGGAAGGGGAATGGGGTGACAGAAGGGAGGGCAGATTGGGGAACAGGGCAACCAGAATATACGCCATCTTGGAGTGGCAGGGAGGGTAGAAATGGGGGCCATCTTGGAGTGGGGGGGAAGGGTAGAAATGGGGAGGAAATTTGTAATTCAAACTCTTGTGAAAATCAATGCTGAAAACTAAGTATATTAAATAATAAAAATAGAAAAAAAAAGACTTACAAGAAAAAAAAGGCAAAGAAGCCCATTAGTCTACTTTATTTCAAAGGAGTCTGATATTTAAAGGAGACACCCACAGTAACAGGCACATGCAAACATATATAAACTTTAACATACAATTGATTTCTGAATAATATAATTTTCTTAGGAAATACTAAGCTTCTGCTCTATGTTGCATATTTTGTTTGCAAGATACATTTAGGTTTTTTAAAAAAACCTCTCCAAAGGAAAAAAAAAGAAGGAATCAAGATGGTATCTGAAATGAAAGTACAGAATTCAAATGAAGTGATCCAGAGGCCAATATAGAATCAGAGAACTAAGGAATGTTAGAATTGGAAGAAACCTTGAAGGTCCAGCCTCTAGTCTAGTCCAATCTCTTGGGTGCTTTTGGCTTTTGTTTTTATAGATAAGGAAATAAAAAAGATAAAGCTATTTGCCTAATGTATCATAGCAATTGGTGGTAGAGTCAGCACTAGAACTCAAGTCCCCTGAGCAATGAAGCTGGGTAAGAACTTGATAAAACTTTTCAATAACAGATAAAATGAAAGTAAGTAAAAAGGTTTTAGTATAAGTAGAGCAACATTGGAAATCACACACACACACACACACACACACACACACACACCCCTCCCAATTCCCACCCACCCAAGGGCTCCCAAATAAGTAAAAACACACACACACACACACACACTAAACTTTCATTGTATTCTTTCTCCATAAGCACTGAGTTAGACCTTTGAGTGGGATAAAAATAAAAGAGAAGGTCTCTGACCATAAGGAGTTTATAATCTAGCTGGTGAGAAAATACTAACCACACATGGAACAAAGCAGTGTAGCATGTAATTCAGTTCCTTTACTTACTGGGTGTTTGATAACTATTAGGTTTTTTTTAAAAAAAATTTGAGCTGAATTGAATAATACAAGATGAATATATAATTGAATGCTAAATTTTGGAGTACAAATCTTAAATGACATAGTAATTGGGAAAAGAGAAAGTTCGATATGTGGGGGAGTAATCAGGAAGGGGGAAGCGTTGACACTTGAGCAAATCCTTGAAAGATGAAATAGAGTTTCCTTAGTTGGAGGACAGTAGGGAAGACATTTCTGAAGGGGAGGGGCAGGAAGAGAACATGGCCTGAACAAAGGTATGTGTGAAGAAATGAACATGATATGTATCTGGGGGGGGGGAGAGAGAGAGAGAGAGAGAGAGAGAGAGAGAGAGAGAGAGAGAGAGAGAGAAGAGGATTAAGGAAGAGGAAGGGGAAAAGAAGAACAAGAAGAGGAGGAGGAGGAGAGGAGGAAGAGCAGGAGGAGGAAGAGGAGGAGAAGAAAGAAGAAAAGAGGGAGGAGAAGAAGGAGAAAAAGAAGAAAGAGGAGAAGAAAAAGAAGAGGGGGGTGAAGGAGGATGAGGAGAAGGAGGAAGATGCTGGCTTCTGGGTATGTACATACACAGAGGAGGTCATAGTTATACATATGTAGATACACTCATGATGGAAGTGGTGGTTTAAGAATTCCATCCATGACAGATCTTTTCCCACCTCTTGGCCTTTGTTTTTGCACAAACTGTTCCTCTTGCTTGAGGTGCTCTATCTCTTCACCTATACCTCTTGAAATCACTAGCTATCAATCAATCAATAAACAGGTGTTAATAACCTACAACGTACCAAGCTCTGTGTCAAGTGTTGGGGATACACAAAGAGGCAAAAGATTGTCTCTGTCTTTGAGGAATTTACAATATAATGGGGGAGATAATAAGCAAACTAATATGCACAAACAAGCTATATACAGAATAAATAGGAAATGATTACTAGAGGGAAGGCACTGGAATCAAGAGGAGTTGGGGAAGGCTTCCCATACAAGCGGGGGTGGTGGGCTGGGGGGGTGGGATGAGATTTTAGGTGGGACTTAGAGGAAGCCAGGGAGGTCAATAGTCAGGATGAAGGAGAAAGAGCATCCCAGGCATAGAAGACAGCCAGAGAAAGTGCCTGGATCCAAGAAATGAACAGCCAGCCAGGAAGCCAGCTTCCATCTGGGTTCAGCTTGTGTCAGTTCATATATGAGGTTTTAGCTGACTTTCTCCACGCCCCCAGATTATTACAGCCCTTTTCCCTGAAATGATTTTGTATTTCTGTTCTATTACTATGTCTGTGTACATTTTATTTCTTAGCCCTACCCTCACCTATCACCTCAAAGAATATAAGCTCCTTGAGGACAGGGAATTTTTTCCCTTTTTTTGTTTTATTCTCACAGATAAATCACAGTGCCTTGAACATAATAGGGGCCTAATAAATGCTTATTGAATGAATGAAAATATGACAAGAGATTTGTGGGTAGATTGGAAGAGAAAGGGCTGGAGGCAGAGAGAAATTTTAGGCATAGCCTGGAAAAGGCAGGCTGACTTCAGGTTCTACCCCAGACAAAGTGAAATTTGCAAATTATCATGTACAAAATATGGCAATATCAATGATTTACAAATGTATAGTGCTTAGCAGTTTAGCTAAAGTTGACCAGAAAGAGCCCTAAACTACTTTGCTTAGGGAAATATGGACATTTGGCCTGAAGAAAACTCTGGACCAAAGTCTCCAAGAACCTTTCCTCTACCACTACATCTATGAGTCTCAACCTCAGGCTATGGCGAAGGGAGATAAGGTTGCATGGTTTTGTATCCTAAGCCTATAGGTATGCTTACTTTGGTATAGCTTGAGAGGAATCATGGTATTAGGCAAACAGAGTTGGATTACAGTCAGGAAGACAATCATTTGAATTCTGCTTCCAATACTATGACTATGGGCAAGTCACTTAATCCCTCTGTGCCTCAGTCCTCATCTATAAATCAACAAGCATTTATTAATTAACTATGTGCCAGGCACTATGTTAGATGTTGGGGATGCAAAGAAAGACAATGATACCTGTAAGTACCTACTTTATTGGAAAGATCAAATGAGATAATGCATATAAAGTGCATTACAAACCTTAAAGTGCTATACAAATTTCAGCTGTTATGAATATATCAATAGATGCAAGATAGAAAATGTTGTACCATGTGTCTCTCCTAGCTCCACCTTGTACTTCAATTCAGTTCCATGTATTATTGATGTTATTGAGGGAAACTATACAACTTATCATCTTCAGTTTTTATCCTTCAGTTTTTATTTGCCTATAAATACCTGTCAAGAAGACTTTAGTTTACTGGTAGAGTCCCAGCTTTCCTCCTCCTCCTTTCTTCTTCTTCTTCTTCTTCTTCTTCTTCTTCTTCTTCTTCTTCTTCTTCTTCTTCTTCTTCTTCTTCTTCTCCTCCTCCTCCTCCTCCTCCTCCTCCTCCTCCTCCTCCTCCTCCTTCTTCTTCTTCATCATCATCGTCACAATATATGTATCTATACCTTTCTCTCCATTCTCTCACTACTTTAGCTCGAACCTAGTCATCACTCACCTGCACTAAAGAAATTTCCTCCTTGCAAGGGGGAGGGGAGGGAAGGAATTTGGAACTCAAAAATTATTAAAAAACAAAACAAAACAAAAACAAAACACCAAACAAATGTTAAAACCATTTTTACATGTAATTGAGGAAAAAAAAGCAAAATAAAAAATTATTTAAAAAAATTTCCTCCTTTCTAGACTCTGCCTTCATGACTATCCCCTGATCTCTCTAATGATACGTTTATTCCTTTAGTCTTACTTTGACTATACTATCTGTTCCCTATAAACATTTTCACACTCTCTAGAGATTGTAGAAGTTTCTCATTACCATATGGATTAGGTCCGATATTCTCACCCTTATCATGGAAAATCTTCACTAAAATATCTCAGACTACCTCACTCTCCTCTGTTTTTTATTCTCAATCAGTGATTATTACACTTTCAAGCCTTCTTCTCTATGCCCTACACCAGCCTGAGAAGCTGTCTCTCTTCTATTATTAAAAGTGATCCTTAAATTCAATTTTACCCTAAATAATAATTAAACAAAGGTGAGGTGACTCCCCTTCATATAACCTGACTTTTTCTAAACATGAAACTCTCATGACCATCACCCGCAATGTCTAGCCAACAAATGCACTTATCCTT
Source organism: Phalanger gymnotis (assembly GCA_028646595.1). Lineage (NCBI taxonomy): Eukaryota > Metazoa > Chordata > Mammalia > Diprotodontia > Phalangeridae > Phalanger > Phalanger gymnotis. The sequence continues at coordinate 8,468 of JAQQSZ010007624.1, read as the reverse complement.
GGCTTGTGTAAAACATAAATATTTAATGGAATCTATTTATAAATCTGTTCAATGCTTATTATTTAGTTGCTTCTAAGTTCTCAGCGTTTGTCTTTACTTATAAACCATTATAGCAGTGATTTCTAACCCTGGTTTCACAATATTCCAACATATGAGCATTTATCTTATGGAATATCAATTCAGGACAAGAAAAAAGGTAGTATATCATGGCACACCATTAAAATATTGCCTCTAGAAGGCAGGGACAATGTCTATCTCCACTAATCTTGCTAAATTGTTGAGCAGATTAAAAGAGATCTCTCTATGAAGTATGAATGCAGATGGAGGCGCACTTCATGCTAGCCTTTTTTTTTCTCCTTTTTTTTTTTCTTTTTCTCTCTTTTGTTTTTGTTTTTGGGTTGGATTTTTTTTTTTGGTCCTGTTTCTTCTTTCTCATGATTTATTTCACTGGTCATAATTCTTCTCCATAACTTGACTAATGTGTAAATTCATTCAATGTGAAGTTATATGTGGAAGTTATATGGAATTCCATGCTGTCTTGGGGAGGGAGGGAAGAAAATCTGGAACTCAAAATTATGTAGAACTGAGTGTTGTAAACTCAAAATAAAAAAAAGAAATTACAAAAAAAAAAAAGAAATCTGTCTCTGTAGAGATCCAAAACAATGACACAGCCAAAGGACATTTAACAAATATTTTTGCAAAAAAACTGTTGGAGGGGACCTTAGAAATCACATAATTTAACCCCCCCATTTTACAAATAAGGAGACTGAGTCCCAAAGAGGAGAAAGTCATACAGATTATGATGTTGATGACACATATGTGTTACAAAGAAGAGATTCACTGACGTATTGGAGCATATTTATGCTGAAGTACTGTAATAAATTTCCAAGAAGACATCTTGGTGAGTTGTGTACCTTTTATACAGTGACATTTTCTTTCTCTAAAATGAGTGCCATAACGCTGTGATATGTCATGACTTTCCCCCATTTTGGCCCCTGATATCTTCTATGTCCTTTATATGCCCCAGACATTTCCAAGACATATAGATCATTCAGACATTAATATCCTGTATTAGAAAATGCTATTGACAGGGAAGTCACTACATTATTGAGATAGCTTAATTTTAGACCATTTTGGGTATAATACTTAGAAAATTCTTCCATATTTTGAACATAAGGCCTTCACCTTATAACCTATGTCACTGCTCCTACTTCTGCTCTCTGGATTGTTGCAGACCAGTGGCCCACAACACTCCCAAGGGTTACCTGCACCAGATTAAAATGTAGTTTCTATCTGTTTGTAATGTGTTGGTATATTAATGATAAAAAAGAAATATATAAATATATGGGGTTTTCTAAGTCAATATGTGTCCCATGGGGATCTTTGTATGTGGTCTGGTGGCCCCCAGTTCTATCTGAGTTTGAGATCGTTGTTGGCTAGAGATTGTTAAAATATCCACTGCCACTATTCATTTCAGTGTCTAGTTTGTGGTTTCTATGACCTTTCTCATGATAAATTTGCTTCATAGAATTTTGTAACTACAAGTGCCTTCCTTCCACAGGAGAATATACATGAATTAATATTTCTTGCTATAGAAAATATACATTAATCTACCTATTTATACATGCCAGACCTGCCAGAACTTGTGGTCTGCAAGCCTAGTCTTTGAGAATCCAGTCACCTCCATGCCACAATGAGGCCTGTGAGTAGAACTTTCATGGAAACTGAGTTATCATAAAGAGAACTAAATGGGTTGAAATGAAATTTCATTAGAATTTTTTTTTTCAAAATCAAAAAAGTACACGTGTGCATGAATGTGTGAGTGTTGATGTCACAGCTAGCCTAGAGTACCGGGCCTGGAGTCATAAAGACGTGAGTTCAAATACTAGAAAATGTCTGAGGCTGTAAAAAGGGGGGCATCTCTTACCTCTGCTTCATATGTCTCCCCCACCCCCAGGATGTAAACTCCTTGAGATTACTTCATTTTTGTATTTGTAGATGAAAGCTTTGTAACATTAAGAGCTACTCTCTCCATACCCCACCCCTCACCCAGAGATAATGGACTATCTTAGAAGGAAGTAGGTTTAGATTCTCTCTTGCTCTAGGTTTTTAAGCAAAGATTGGATGATCATTGTATCAGGCATATTGTACTGGGGATTTTTATGCAGGTAGATGTTGAAATTGTTAACCTCTGAAGTCCTTTCCAAGCTCTAAGTTTCTGTGATCAAGTAAAAGCAGTATATAAAGAATACAGACAAATCTTTGCTTAACTCTCCACCCATTTCCTATTCCCTCCCACTTGCCGGTTGGGCCCACACATTTTATTTACCCTCAATCACATTTTCCAACCATTCACCTACTCATTCAGTTTCTCCTACTTATCAACTATCTACCACTTTCCCACCCTCTACCTGCCCATTTTTATCCACCCACTTCTAGTATATATCCATTCACTTTTTATAGATTTGGTCTTTGTTTTTCGTTCACTTCCTTTTTAACTCACCATGTAAGTCTTTTGTTGATTTTTTTTCCCTGTCTTGAACTTTTATATGTTCCTTTTTACCCCTTCATCCTCATTCTTCCTTTCTTTTCTCTTCTGCTTTTCTTTTCTATTCCACCTTATTCTGCTCTTTCTCCTGATTTTTCCTCCAGTGACGTTTCTCTTTTTTGGAGGGAGGGAAGTTTCTCTTTTCCTTTCTTTTTTCTTCTTGCTTTTCTCTCTCTCTTTTAAAATCTCTTTCCTAACATAATTTTCTTTAGTTTCCATGCCTCTATTTTGGCTTGGGTTTTTTGTTTTTGTCTTTTCTCTTTTTGTTGCTTCAGGACCTGCAACCTTCCCCCCTTTCCACACGTCTTGAGAGCAGTTACATATTTGGTATTAGGGAACTGTTTGACAGTCTGATGAAGCCTATAAACCCCTCCTCAGAATAATGTTTTCAAATGCATAAAATGCCTAGCATTACAAAGGAAACCAAATCATAATGAAATACAGTTATCAAAATATCTTTTTTAAATGAGTCTGAGGTTTAAGAACACCTGCTATGGAAGGAAGTTCTTTTTCTTACTGAATAGAAAATATATAGCATCCAGCACAGGATGGAGAGCAGGGACTCCTGGTGACACAAAGGATAAGAGTAGTGCCTCCCTGCCTATCCTTCCATTCATCCTTAGGCACCATTATTTATTACTTAGGCTCATTAATTTTTCAGTGGTGGGAAAAAGAATGAAAAAACTAGTGCAGCACAGTGCAAAGAGCATTATATTTAGATTCAGAAGACCTGGGTTCAAATCTTGATTCTTCTACTCGTGTGACCTTGGTGAGTCACTTTATCTCACTGAACCTCGGTTCCTTATCAGTAAAATGAAGAGATTGGACCAGATGATCTCTAAGATCTCTTCCAGCATTACATATATGATCTTATGATCAACATTAAACAAATAAAGAAGTCAGAACCCTTTACAACTTAGAAGGTGCTCTCCGATTGTTGCTGTGACTAAAAAATTATTGTAGCCAATCTGGGGATGAGATTTTCTGAATTTAACTAAGTTCGTCCTCAGATTACAGACATACTGACAACCACTGGGCTCGTATTCTAAGCCCTTTCAGCTTAGCAGGACCTGCGAGAACTTGCAGTCAGCTGGTCTAGCCTCTGACAATCTAGGGTCACTTCCATGCCACAACGGGGTCTGTGAGTAGGATTTTCATGGACGCTAAGTTAAGAGCTAAGTGGGTTCCAATGCTATTTCATTTGAATTTTTTTTCTTCAAAATAAAAAAAAAGTATACATGTGTGCATGAATGTCTGTATATTGATGTCACTTATGATGCAAATATTTCATTTCTTTCCCATCCCACTTCAGGGAACTTCTGGGAATTGCCCTAGGCTAGCTAGTGGCAGTCATCCAACTCTCTTATTTGAAACTCAAAATGTGTCCTACAGAGTACCTCAGATATCAGCTCCACTCTAAGCAGCTAAAGATATCCCTGAGGACACCAGAAGTAAGTGTGACTGCTTCCTCTGGCAGAACCAAAGAAGTCTGGCAAAGCTAGCAGAAACTGGACCCAACCCCCTCTCACAGGGTGGGAGTGGGACCAGAGGGAGGCTTTCCATAAGAGGTTACTCTAATGATAAGTAACAAATTAGACTGACTGACACATATTGCCACTCATTTCTGTGAAGGAAAGAGCTATAGCTAAGAATTCTGACACTTGGCACAAAGGGGTGACATTGGGATCTCACTTCTGGGGCAGGGCCAGCTGTACTTTTCCATTTCATTGCTCCACAAGTGGGTTTCCTATGAGACTCTTATAGTTGGATGTGGTCATACCAGGGCAGGGAGGATCTACCCCCAGAAAGTATGGCCCATGCCCCCAAAGGGCAGTCAGTGAAGCTCTATCCCATCAAGCCCCAAGTAGCTAGAGAGGCTTTCCTGGCAGCAATCTCTCTCAGCCTTGCAATGTGTAGCAGGCAGGGGGCCATTGGCTCTGAATGACAAGTGTGGCAATTGAACCTGGGAGGGAATTGGAGCTGGGGCATATATTGAGAGATTTGAGGTGAGTTCTGCTAGTGGCTCAGAGCAGCCATAGGGCTTGGGCAATTGAGGCAACTTCCCTTCCCTGTACTCCAGGTACATTTGACCATTTTTCTTTTTCCCCTCTAAGGTTTCTATGATAACTCCCCTCTGCTGAATTATGTTGAGCAGATATCTGATCCTGAAATTTTGGGGGCTTTTCTAGAACTTTTTCCCTTTATATATTTTGGATGTTGGGAGTTCAGTGGCTCAAAGTAACCACTATTAAAGAAGTCTGTGCTTTGCCTGGGGTTTGTTAGGAGCTAAGGTTCTTGTGTGTGTATGAATATGTGTATGGATGTGTTTTTTTTTTTTTACAAAGATACTAGAGTGGTTTGCCATTTCCTTATCCAGTTTATTTTATAGATGAGAAAGCTGAAGCTAACAAGAATAAGAGACTTGCCCAGGATCACACAGCTAGGAAACATCTGAGGCTAGATTGGAACTCAGGAAGAGAAGTCTTCCTGACTCCAAGCCTGGCACTCCATCTACTGTACCACCTAGCAGCCCACAAAAGTGCTTAATATGGTGCTGATAATGGTTTTCACACAGAAAACTGGCCCTCTTGGGCCAATTGACTTGCTGATGATATGAATAGGGATATAAACTTTGGAGCAGGATCTTTAGGGAAATTACCAGCAAAGATCTATAATCCTACTATAGAAATTGCCAATCTAATGTCCTTTTAGAAATTACTACATCTGTTATGTGGCCATAATATGGCAGGTAAGTGATAGCACATACCTGGAATACCTGCTTCTGGGGAGACTGAGCTGGTGGATTACTTGAGGCAGGAAGTTCTGATTGGCAGCCATTCTTTGCTGTTTGGTCTATTCTCGTTTTTCAGGGAGCTCATTACCTGGGTAAAGTTTTCCACTTTCTCTTCTAGCTATTCACTCTTTGAATTCTTTCTTCAAGAGCTTAAATTTTATTTTTATCTGTTGCTTCCTTGTTTCCAAATACTGTTGTAGTCCTTATAGAAAATACTTTTGTTTTTTCCTTTTTCTTGTAGCTGTTACAAATTTACTCCTTCTTTGGGGGGATCTCTAGATATAAAATAGCTTTTATACTGGTCAGTATTGTCTTTGATTCACTCATATCTCCAGCTTTGGTTCCTTAATTCGACTTTGTGCCAGGACCAGGCTCTGCTCCCTGCTGCCTTTTGGGGTAGAGTGATTGGCCCTGCTTGATCTTGCCCTCAGTTCTTATGCCTCCCTCTACTTCCTGAGCTCTGGATCTTCCGGGCCTTCTATGGAAACTCAGGCCAGAATACTAGGGACTTCAGAAGCCCTGGGTTGTCTTAGATTCTGAGTGTTGCTACACCTCTCTGGCCACTGCTGCTTCCTAGGACCTTCTGGTCACCCTGGGGTTTTCTTAACTCTCTTCATCTTTCTCAGGATGGTTTCTCCACTCTTGCCATCTCTGAACAAAAACCCTTTGTTGGCTTCCAAAGGCTGGTCATGCTGGGAGGCTGGGTTTGTTTGCTTGCACTGGCACTGGCTTTACTATTAGCTCCCTTTCCTATGGCCTGCAAGCTTCTGGGTGACTTTTGGTGTGTGTAGTTCTGAGTGGGAGAAGTAATTCACTATAGTTTCTCATGGTATTTCTTAATCATTATTAGGTCATGTGCAAATTTCAGATTTTTGCTGAAGTAGTGTTTGGGAGTTGGGCAGTCTGCTTCTCTTTGGAAAGCCATCTTGTTAAAAAGTACAAAGATTATATGTACATACATATATACATGTGTAATTAGATATGAGTATTTTAGCTTTACTTGCATAATTCTAAATTGTTTTCCAAAAATGGTTATACCAATTCACAGATTCACCAACAATGCATTAGTGTGTATATCTTCCCTCAACTTCTTCGAGATTGAGTATCCTCATCTTTTGTTATCTTTTCCAATTTGCTGGGTATGAGGTGAGACCTCAGTGTTGTTTTGATCCCCATTTCTCTTATTATTAGTGACTTGGAAAATTCTTTTATATTGTTGATAATAGTTTGTAATTCTTTTTTTGAGAACTGTTTGTTTGAGAACTGTATCCTTTGACTACTTATATATTGGGGAGGGATTAAGTATTAATCAGACTTTGGATATCTTTGATGCCTAACATATTTTGTGGTTATTTTATAGTTATACTCTAATTTTAAATATATCATCAAATTCAGTATAACAGCTCAAAGAGATTTAGCACTAGAAAGAATTGTAGAGGTAATTTAATTAAGAAAACAGAGACCCAGACATGTTAAACAACTAGCTCAAGACAGCACAGAATTGAAACCCAATTCTTTTTGCCTCAAAGCCACAAGCTCTTTCTTTAAAAAAACAAAAAAGGGTTTTTTTTGCTTTTTTTTTACATTGTTACTTCCACTGACCCCCTTTCTAAATAGAACCCTTCTTTGTAACAAAGAAATGTATGTTTTACTTTTTTATACCATCAATGTTTGTATTTTTTTTTTTGCTTGACTGTATTTATGTTAAAAAGGAGGACTTTTTTTTTCCCCTGAAAGGACAGCAACGAAAGGAAAGGGGGGTAGCGCGAAAGTGATAGTGATGCAAAAAAAAAAAATGAATAGAGAGTACCAATGAAGCATTTTAAAAGTACCTACAAGTATACAAAATAAAGTTCAGAAGGGAATATGGAAAAGCAGGGAAAGGTTAATGCTACTGATCAAACTGAATAGGTCTAAAAAGTCCTAATTCCTCAATAAGGTCATATTCTAAAAGGAATATGGGGGGTGGGGATAACTGGTAAACAACTCTGCAGAGAGACCTACAGGACAAATTGTATATAATTGTATACATACATATATATATGATTATAAAGATTTTTCAGTCCATGGGAGGAAAAAAAAAAGTTGTAGCTGTGTCTGCAGGGCAAATTGTTCAAGGAAGGCCTTTTCTCTTTGCTTTCTGAAAAGAGGCTTGAGTCAAGTGACTCCTTTCTGGTAGAGGTATTTTGGGAAGACCTCTGATATTGAAGTTTTTGGAAGCTTTTCTGTCTTTTGATCATTTATCTATTGGGAAGTGGTGGGATTAAGTCTTAAGCTGACTTTCTATATCTTCAGTGCCTAACACAGTGATCTTAAGTATTTGTTGATGGGAGGACTTATATGACCAGATGTAGAGAAAAGAATTTGGAGTGGAGTATACACAATGATCACAATGATAAACAATACCCTAAATAGACAGCTAAATTCAGATTAAATGTAATGACCGATATTGGCTCCAGAATAGAGATGATGAAACACATCTCTCTTCTTTTCTTTTTTTTTTTTTTTTGGTTTTGTACTCATGTCTTTTTATTGTTTATTTTTTCTCAATTACACATAAAAACAATTAACATTCTTTTTTTTCTTTTTTTTTAAATTTATTTTTAATATGTTTGGTTTTCAGCATTGATTTTCACAGGCGTTTGAATTACAAATTTTCTCCCCATTTCCTCTCCCCCCCACTTCAAGATGGCGTACACTCTGGTTGCCCTGTTTCCCAGTCTGCCCTCCCCTCCGTCAAACTCAGTCCCGCAGCTTTTCACCCCATTCCCCTCCCATCCCCCTTTCCCTTCCTTTCTTGTAGGGCAAGATAAATCTCTGTGACCCATTGCCTGTGCATCTTATTTTCTAGTTACATGAAAAAAAAAACTTTTTTACTTTTGAACATCTATTTTTTTAAAACCTTGAGTTCCAAATTGTCTCCCCTCTTCCCTTCCCATCCACCCTCCCTAAGAAGTCAAGCAATTCAACATGGGCCACATGTGCATCATTATGTATAACCCTTCCACAATACTCATGTTGTGAAAGACTAACTACATTTTGCTTCTTCCTAACCTATCCCCCTTTATTGAATTTTCTCCCTTGACCCTGTCCCTTTTTGAAAGCGTTGTTTTTATCTTCATCCCC